>JAGFPH010003320.1:109334-125506 GCA_018207615.1 Philaenus spumarius | reverse complement strand
AATTGAGATTGTTTTCAATGTCGTATACACGAGGTAGTCAATCGATTAATTCAATAATTGCAGTAAAAACCGTACAAGTGAGATAACATCGACCAATATCGGTAGATATCAGGGTAGCTCAGACGGTAGAGCATCAGGACGGAAACCTGAAGGACCCGGGTTCAACTCCCGGTCTTTGTCTATGTTTTTTCACTTGTAATTTAATTAAATATCCCTTGCTGAGAAAGTGTGTAAGCGGAAAAAAAATATAAAAATAACAATGAAAATAATTCTAACCAGGAATGATTGTATGAAGAAATGAATGTAACTGGAAATGGTTGTAATTGAAAATTATTGTAGGCGGAGATGGTTGTAATTTTAAATAATTGTAACTGAACATGATTGTAAGTGGAAATGATTGTAATTAAACATAATTCTAACCGGGAATGATTGTATGAAGAAATGAATGTAACTGGAAATTGTTGTAATTGAAATTTATTGTAGGCGGAGATGGTTGAATTGGAAATAATTGTAACTGAACATGATTGTAAGTGGAAATGATTGTAATTTAACATAATTGTAACCGGGAATGATTGTAGCTGGAAATAATTGTAAAGAACTGGTAATTATTGAAGGTGAAAATAATTTTAACTGAAACTAATTGTAACCGGGAATTATGGTAACTAAACATTATTGTAACCGGAATAATTATAAGTGGAAATGATTGCAACTGAATATTATTGTAAGTGAGAAAGATTGTAACTGGAAATGATTGTAAGTGGAAATGATTGTCCACTTTAAATGATTGTAATCGCAAAAAAATAGTAACAGGAAATTATATTAGTTAAAATTGTATGGATATTTGAATATGTATCATACAATTTTATTGAGTAACGCCGTATAAAATAAACAAATTAATAACTTAATATTCCTATTATAATTAATAGTTTAATACTCAAATTTAATACATTCAATTTGAAAAGAGAAAACTAAAACAATAAGGAAAGATCTTTGTGATAAAGTATTATAAATATGTAAATATTACCCTTTTAAGGCAACATTAATTGTTAAAACCGCTTGATTAAATAACGAATAAGTTATTGTTAACGGATAAGAGCGAACTTCGGTCATAAAGGTATTGCTAAATTGAAAACAAAAGATACAATAAAAACAGGTACAAAAATAGTGCCCACATAATATATAGAATGTTCCGTAACTTTCTGGGATCGCTTTGCAGGAACCACTGTTCCTTAGGATAAAGTAAGATAATCTGAAGCTAAGGTTAAGTTCCGGTAAGCTTAGGCTCAAAAACGTTTTGTTTCCCATTGTTTTTACCACGGTACAAAAAAACCAGAACCCGTTGATTTTACTAAAATTAGCAACAGACAAATATAATGTATTTTTAAGTTATAAACAGAAAAAAAAATTTAAATTAATGTTTTAATTTAAGTTTTTAAATTTTTTTTAAATTTAAAAAATTTTGTAAGTTATCAGGAAAAAATTTAATGTCTTGGCTGTTGTCAACAATAGCCACAATAATTAGCCTATAACAATTTAAGTTAATCTAGCACAAATGCAGAAATCCCATTGATTGAACAACCCCTGAGATGAGTTATTATCGTTTTCAAAACGGATTCAAGTCTTTTTAGCGGTTTCATTTATGAGTGAACTGAAAAAACCGGAAATCCAATTATTCCTAGACAAAAAATATTATATGTTATATATATATAATTCAATGTATGTCTGTTTTTACGTTTACCAAACCGTCCATCCGATTGCTTTGAAATTTTGCATAGTAACACAGGTTAACCCTGGGAAGGTTTTAGGCCATTTACCAAAGTCCTAGGATATTAGGGCTACGCCCCAGTGGCCCTCAAAGTTTCAATGTTAATCTTATGGAAGGTCAATCTTAAGGAAGAAGAAGAAATATTTCTTTTGATTTTATCAGAAACAGCTGTTTGTATGAAAAACTTAAAACAGCTGATTTTGATCAACAACTGATTTGGATCAAAAAATGAATATCATTTTAGGTTAGGTAAATCAAGCAATGAGCAGAATCCCATTATAATTTACATCGGCCCTCAGGGATACGAATTACAGGCTTTCAAAGTTTCAAATTAAGCAATAGCAAAGCATTGCCGGGTCAGCTAGTATGTTATAAAATGAATTACATATTTTTTAATCCCGGGTAAAGTAACTTAAAACTAACAGTGAGTTTATAAGCTAGGAACTGGCAGTAAATTTAAGTAGTCGTAAAATGTATAAATCCTAATAAAAGTCTTAATGGACTGAGTGTGATGTAGTAAAAATGTTATAAAGTACCCGTTCCGGTTGGTTAAATTTAGATTTTTGGTGGCGACAACTCCGTGAACGGGTTAGGCTATGTTGTGTCACGTTTTAAATCGAGTTTACTGTTTAATTGTAATCAGTCAGCTGGAATATAAAACTTGAACTTTCCTAACCTAACCTGTTTAACAGTGTTGCAATCGAAACTTGATGTAGCCTAACTTCGCACGTGCAGTCACGTTCCAAGTTAGAAAGTTCAAGGGTAGAGTTTCTTTCTGGGCATTTCCTGGAATCGTTGTTGAACGTTTAAACAATTTTCTAAAGATCACATGGCGTCGAGTTTAAGAATTAGAAATTATATTGTCTGAACAAAAAAATGAAGTACAAAGGACATAGTCAAGCTTACTTCAAAAGTTTAAAACCGTATTATGATCCGTCTGAAAACTTATTTTTGAAGGTTTATTTTAGAACCGGTTTCGACATCTGTAATATCATCGTCAGATCATTTAAATCAGCTTTAACATCAATAAATATTCACAACACATAATAAACACGCAAACAAAATACACCAAAACGATTTTCACATTATGAACAAGATGGTCACCGTGCATGGGTTCGACGTGCACATCTGACTTCACACTGAACCATGAGTGAACACAGAGTCATGTGTTGTGATATTTATTAATGTGACTGTGGTTTAATAATCTGACGATGACATTACAGATGTCGAAACCAGTTATCCAATAAACTACCAGGTGTTCCAAAAGTCAGTTTACCAAGAATAACAAACACACTTGTACAAAATTTATGCAACAATTTATTTAAATAAAATTTTACTGAACCAAGTACTTTTATGGTATTTTACGTTTTAGTTGATTTTTGGGAAACCAAACGAGCTATAAAGTAGTGTAAAAAACTTAATGTGTGTAGAATAATATCCTATATTTATATTTTTAAATAAAACCCCAAAAAAGTTTAATTTTAGTAAAAAAAATAGCAAAAAAAAATATTACTTTCGGTCACATAAAGTGCTTCCTGTTGTTCAATTTTTTTGGCTAACGAACTCGCCCGAGCCTCTTAGACAACAAACGTATGTACCAAATTTGGAGGATATCAAATCGCACATAAAATGCGGCCGTTAGATTGCGAACACATAAATACAAACATGCAATTTTAGTTAACCCTTGTGTTGCCACCCAAAAAAACTCACAAAATCTGTCACCCGGGTACCCCGCCTACGAAATTCTTCGTAAAAGTCCATTGTAACTAAAAATAATGATATACATTCTATCAATATTTAATTATTCATACTCTAAGAACGTATTCCTTCCTGAATATAACAATTAAATTATGTGTAGTGACCTTGGGTGTCCTAAAGCATGTATCAAACGTGCGTAGCTGCACGAGATTTCACGAGAAGGTTATCATTTGTGTTCGTATATTCGGAAGAAAAACAAAGCGACGATTCTTCTCAGTACGAAGTAAAATGATGCTACGATCTCTGATGCGTCTCACCAGAAACAAAAATGATTTTGTTTTACAACAAAACCAAAGCTGGCGTTGATACTACGGATCAAATGTGCATGAGCTACAACTCAATGACGAATGTGCAGATGGCCGCTAGCTTTTGTTTACTATATTTTGGATGTCGCCGGTGTTCCTGCGTACGATACTTACTATTAAAATAATTATGTGATTGCAAAAAAAACGAACAGACGCAGACTTTTTCTACACCAGCTCTCAGAAGAACTAGCCATTGCAATGATAGAAGAGCGATTTTCTAACCAGCAAGTTATGCGAAATCGTGCAACGAAAATCGCAATCGAAAGTTACTGTGGAAGGTCAGAAACAAATGCAGTAAAACTGATAACAACGATCAAAGATGCTAGTGGTAGAAAAGTTGTAGTTGGATCATGCTACATTTGCAACGAGCAGCCTTTTCGAAAGAGAAGAAAGACAAGACTGTTAAATCCCGTTTGTGATCAGCACACAGCAAAACTCGCAAAATGTTTGAATTGTAATCATTGATTTCTAATATATTGTGTATAAGATTGAAATTTAATTATTTTTTTGTAATTTTTCATACAGTATTAATATGTATATTACTGTGCAAAAAACGAAAACTAGATGATTTTTGTCCAACAATCACATTGCAAAAAGTGATATTTATTATTATTATTATATACAGTACATTCAATAAATAATTCGAAAACGCAACTCGACCGCTGACGTGAGTTGAGCAAATTTCCAAAATTAAGTTTAGATGCCTATGTTTTAGGGTTTCAACCAAAAATTTGGGAAATAGGTCTACTCACGAAGGCGTTGACCAGCTGTCTGTGTGTAGCAATATATTAGTAGAATTTGTTTGCTACCACTTGGCTTCGAACCGGGTACTTTTATAGTATTTTACGTTTTGGTCGATTTTGGGGGAACCAAGCGAGCTATAAGGTCGCGTAAAAAACGAAATGTGCAGAATAACATCCTACATTTATATTTTTAGAAAAAACTCTAAAACAATTTCATTCTCGTAGTAGAAATCTCAAAAAATAGTTACTTCCGGTCAAAAACTTGTTGGATTTTTTTTGCTAACGGACTCGATCGAGCGACATAGACAACCAACACGTGTACAAAATATATATCAATTTTAATGACACCCCAAATCGTGTTCTGGGGACCATGATCGGTGTTCATTTGCTACTCCCGACCTTGGGTCTCACCATAAGGGCCACTGCAAATAGCTCGTTTCTCCTATGGAAATTCGCTAATAAACAATTTTATAAATATATATTATTGTTATTATTTATAGTATATTAAAATTCATATTTACTTATTATATTTTTACAACAAACTTTTTTTATGATATACTATACGAAAATCATGCTCTCTCTATCGGGATACCCGGGTGGCTCATATGTGTTTTTTTTTTTCAAATACAAATTTTTTTAAGTTAAATAATTTTTAAAAATATGTAGAATGCAAATTTATACAGAGAATTGGTAAAACCATGGGATTCGAGAAGGTTTTGGCCAATCTTTATTGGGAAAAAAATTATTCAACGTTGAACCCGGATGGCAACACAAGGCGTACATAACAAACATGCTATCAAGAGTCAACGTCAAGCGGCCTTTGAAGTTTACATTTACGAAACGTATTCTGTCCAAATGCAATGTTTACTTGATTACAAGTTAGTTAAACAAATATAAAATGTTCAAAGTGAAAGTGGACGAAATTACCGTCACATGAAACGATGAAAAATACCCTTTCATTACTATAAGAAAATAATATTACCTTGTTAGAATTCTGGCGAAAACAACTTTTGTACATTGGTTTTATTTTTAGCAACGATTTAATTCCACAATAATTTCCTCTTCCTTAATGATACAGAATGAAAGGAATGATTTTAAGGCGAATAAAATATTACTGATAATTATTAACAAAATGATTCACTCGAAGCTGTCGAATAAACAAGTACTTCGTGAAATGGTTTACAAAGTTGTTTGTCGATTATTTCTGATTGCCTTACTGAACTGGTTAATTTTACTATAAATTAACTTTTTTGTATACTTACACGGTTTATTGGACAACGTCGCAGCAAGAATTTTCAAAAAACAAGGATACAAACTTGCCTATAGAACAACAAACAATTCAAGTCAAGCGATAACGCAACATAAAAATATAAACATCATCATGACGCAAGGGTCATTTATAAAATAACCGGTGACGATTGCAACATGCAATATATAGGTCAAACCGGAAGATCCTTCAAAACCAGATTTAAAGAGCACATCCTAAATAAGAATACCAGCAACAATAATAAACCTTCAACATTTGCAGAACACTTAATAGAAACAGGCCGCAGTTACACCGATATAGACAAAAACCTGCAAATATTACATACATGGTCGAAAGGCCCTATTATGAACGTTTTGGAGGAATTCCCAATTTATAAACACACGAAAATAGACCCAAAAATATTATTAAATGAAAAAACCTTATTCCAATCCAACAATATATTTAACAGAATCATTCAGATGGACCCTCTCCAACTTAAGCTACTGGACTGATAAGGAAAGTCAGTAGCCTGCAAAAAACGATCGCGGACACACGTAATTTCGGCTCGCGTAGTTGTGAATCAAATTTAAATGTCCCTATTGAGTGTTGTGTTGTGTTGTGTGTTTGCTGTTGTGAATGTTTTCGTGTAAGTGTTTCATTTTATAAACTTGACGTGCATCAACAAATGTAAAGGACTAGTGAAGTGTAGGTTTGATAATGCATGAATAGAAAAGGCGAAACGTACGTAACCAGGAAATAAAAGAGAAAAAAAAAGGACTGAGAGCTGTAAGTATACAAAAAAGTAAATTTATTGTTTGTCGATATTAATCAAATAAGAACTACTCGTACAGTATTACAAATTAAATTGTTTGATATCGTGTTCAATGTTTTTTTACTATTTGAAGTGGTAAAAATTGACTAGCGGTAATATTCTAGTATAAAATACAATATTTAAACGTAATAACACATAAAATAGCTTACTGACACAATGGCGTGCAATACTTATTTGGATTCTTAAGTTTTTAACGAGTAATTGGAGATTAATATGGACATAAGTGGGTGACAAGTCTGGAATCAAACTAAGAAGTTAGAATAAAAAAGAGTATTTATTCTTTGTTACTGAAGAGAGCGATACATATTTGAGCTGTTGAGAATTTTGAGGTTTAAATTTTTAAAGGTTGAAGATCTGGATGTGAAGTGGTTTAAGCCACCTTTGTCTTCCCTAAGACCATAAGCTTCCCCCCACACCCTTTCCCTTTTCTTTAACTGTTCTCTTTTGTAATATGTGTGTGCCTGTTTTATTTCTATATTTTCCTTAGTCTGTGTTAAGGGTCTGCTGTAGTGGCGGCCATATTGGATTTTTATCCCATAAGAGCAATGTTAAGTTTCAAACCGTTTATTTCGTTTATTTTTCATCATAAAATTGTTTGCAAGGTCTCATTTTAAGCACAGTCACAATACGCATCCGTTTTGCGTTTCACATTTTTTACATTTGTCACGTAATTGATATTTTGAAGTACCAAGTTTGAACTTTTTTCTTTACACAATAAAAAATGTATAATTAAAACGCAAGCCGGATCCACAATTTTATAAAAAATATTCAGTTTTTTTTCAGCGCTTTATTTCAAAAGATGGATTTATAAAATTGTTTGAAATGAGGCAATGTCAAAGCGCTCAGCTGCAAGAAATTGCACTGTTTAGATACGGCTATAGAGTGAAGCGCCTGCGTTTCCGGTTGCTTTCTCGTTTGGGAGCAGACTCTTGGGGAGGATACCCTGTCCGCCATATTGAATCTGATTCCCATAAGAGCAATGGTACAGAATAAGTAACTTTTTCCGTTAATTCGTGGAATAAATTTAAAAATTTGGTTTCATTTTGAAGTACTGTCATATGCGGATGTTGGTTGCCGAATACATTTTCAAAAACCGTTGTATTGTTTTCATAAACGTACGATATAAATAGTGAACTTTATTTATTGCTTACTCAGTTGCAAAAAGAGATATTGTAAAAAACCTAAGCTATCAACTCCCACAATCTATTTTAATTTAAGAAATAAATACAGCTTTCGTTTTTTGACGAAAATAACACAAAAATAGGCCTATGCTTTAAAGTGAAGGTATGGTTCGGTTAGGTTACATTGAAATTGTAGAACACTTAGCCGTTTTGGATTTAGGGACCCAAGCCTTAAGCTGTTTTGTCAATGCCGTCGCTGGTGAAACCAAGGTCGGCAAGACTCAATACATTTCGTAGAACTTACTAAAAATAATGTGTTGGTTTTTCATATTATTAAATTATTGAAAATCCCACTTTCAAAAAAATATTAAATGATTTCAATGATATATTTTGTAAATCATTGAATGAAACGCTATACTTTAAATGGAAAAGGTGTAGTAAATTAAGAAATCTTTAAAATGAGAGTTTGTAAGTCGATGCATACAGCGGTGTAGTAATTCCCTCCAGGGCTATATAGCCCAGAGTTCAATCACTATATCTACTACTGCACTAGACTCCAATCCATATAACCAGGGCGTTTAGGGTCGGGCCGGGACTACTTTTAAACGACTTCTCAGAATTTGTACGGAAATCTGAAATATACGTTTTGAAGGTCATAATCTCTGCTTTCAGAATTCGTTTTCAAAATTTTGGTTAGATTTTGCTAGTTATTTAAGGACACTCCGAATGCCTAGCTTCGACAATGTTAGCTATAATACACATAACTTAAGTTGTAATTAAGATAGCCTCATCATTTTTTTTTATTTTTCTAAATTGTACCTTTTTCTAGTTCCGTAGACAAGAAAATAAAAAAAACATTATAAACCTAAAAGTTATGATTTTTTTAAAACACTTTTTTTAATGTTTTTATTGTTATTATTATTATATAACTTTTTTATTTTTTGACATATTTAAAAAATCCCGTGTTAGGAACTAGATAATTATGTTATAGACATGTGGTAAAAATTTGGTAAAGATATCTTAGATAGTTTTCCTGAAATGTGTATTATAAATAACAAAGACGTGATTTTCAGGAAATGAGCAAAACGTAAAAGCCAAAATTTCAAAGTTTCATAAGTAGTCTACCTTTTGCTAATGACCTCCTGGACAGTATATGAGGTTGTCTGGGTCTTCTTCAGCAGCATATATATCTTCCAGCTTCCTCTTCACCAAAGTTTTTTTTAAAATAACCCACTGTACAATAATGAAAACTATAGAAGTGTTTGTAGTACAGCGATTCATGTGGCCTCTAAAGCCATTTATTTCCATGGTAACGCTTACATTATTTATTTTTTTGGACATAAAGATAATTATAACCATATCATGTTGTATATTTTTGGAAAGAGGGGGAACAGGAGAATAAGAAATCATAAAAAAATAAAAATCGATCAAACAATTTTTTTTTGATTTGGAGTGCCCTTAAAATTACATTATTCGTTTTATAGATTAATTATTCAACGCATATTTTAACCTTTTATTAATTTATTTCATTCTTACTATCTATATGGGGGCAATAATAAAATGGTGCACCACAAGGTGCGCATGGTTTTCAGTTTTGTTTGTTTTCTCTTCTTGCAAATACATTTTTCTTCTTTACAGTAAATAATTAAATTTCCTTTTATGTTAAAGAAATGGATGACATTTTGGTTAGTAAGTTTATTTGAGAAGCTCACTGAGGGGTAAAATTAGCGGGTCACTTAAAATGTACAAAAAATCAGGTTTAACTTTCTTATGGTTACTCTAAACCTTGTGTAATATAGAAATGATGTAATTATTATAATTAAAAGTTAGTCATCGTTACCTACTTCGATTTATTTATTACACGACATTACGTGTCTCTAGTATAAACTGATGTTTTTAATTATAAGTAATTATTTTATGGTTTATGGGTATCTTGTCCAGTTTGTGTTAGTTCTTTGACGCTTTTTTCAATATGATATAATCTTAATGCAGCCACTGTTTGCTGTAGGTACTCTTATGTAATTTTTTACTAAATGGAAAAGATTTTCCAACAAAGTTTAACATTTTTCTTTGTTACATTTTGCACAAAGTTAATCTAAACCAATCTATATGTTAGCTGCTTTCTTCTTGAAAGATCAGTCCAGTACCGTTACAACATTCAGCGCCAGTACCTATCTGAATCTCTTTCAAATCACGTTCTTCGCTGACCAAGGCAACCGAGGAGTATTTTGTGAGGTAATGTACAGTACTTCAGATGTGTTCTCTGTCATTTCTGGCATATTGCTTGAGGGGAGATGTGAGTCCCTATCTTTTATTTTTTTTTTTGTTTTTTTTTATTTAAGGAAGGAAAAAGAAGGACAACAATCTTTATGACATTGTCCAGGGACTGAAGGTGGTGGGCAGCCTCCTTACCCCGGTAAAAACCATTCAACCTTCCATTCCATCTTCCCTCCTCTGCGGGACCATCACTGAGATATTACTTCACAGAGGAGATCTGTCTTGCCCTATAGGGTCAACCACCATCCTTTTGACCTGCTGGTCAAACACCAATTGTGCCAAATCTACTTAAATGTTCTCTGATGGTATTAACTCTGCAGTCCTTACTCTTCTATGCTTCAAGCCATCCTTCTCTCCTCTTGCAACGCAAAATCTCTTCAATATACCTTGAGATACAATCCCAGTTGCATTTGGAAAACATCATCTTTTTCACTATGTTTTCTACCGTACATTTTCCAATCATGTTGTAGATATCTCGCCGTTGGTATGAGAATCGTTCGCATTCGAAGAAAGTGTGTCTTGCATCGTCTCTTCTATTCTCGCAGGTTTGGCAATTCATAGAACTCACTTTACCCATCTTATGAAGATAGTACCGGAAGTATCCGTGCCCTGTTAGAAACTGAGTGAGGTTTAACTTCTCCGTGTTTCTTATTTCTTATTTGTTAATTTAAGCAAACTTGAAGTATTCGTATTTCAAAAACTACTTGGTATTTTTCAATGAAATTCACCAACACTATAAAACATAAAATAAACTAGGCCTAGCTTGTATAGCTTAGTATTATTAAGACTATTCGTATCCTTGAATGTGTACCAGTATACTTCTCAGTCCTGAAATCCTGGTCATTCCTCTTTCTTCTTTCTAGGACAGACTTTGAATTTTGAAATTCTAGATCTTGAACTTAAATTTATTTTTTTAAATAGCCCATTTTAGTGCCAAAATTATATTTCTCTCTTTTTTATCTAGCTGGGTTTTATACATGCCACTAATGGATCTAAATTAGATTGCAATTTCAAAATACCCACAATGCACTGGCATACGTTGCAGCATGATGTGCTTTCCTTCCTTATGTGTCCCCGCATGTATTGAATCCTCCGTGCAAGGAGACTGCCGTATGTGTCTCAGCTCTGAAATCCTGGGTCATTCTTCGTTGTTATTTCTATGGCAGACTTTGAATTTATAAGAATGCAATTCTTGATTTTTCTTATCGAAGCCTACTACTGGAGCCTCATTTATTTCCAGCAATCCATGATCAATACTGAACAGAGATAAAATAACCATCTACCTTCTGGTCAGAGTAACTTGCGCTTGACTTTATTTTTTTTATAACATATTAATTAGTATTTTATGTTATTCCATTTCAAAAGTGTCCATTCAAAGCTCATCGGGTGGGCGTGTATCTTGATAAATTTGAGTTCCACAGGCAATATTTCATATGCTGGAAAGAAAATCGGGATTCCCTTGTTAGGTTAAAAACTTTAATATTTAAATGGGTTAATTCGTTCAATGTGGTGCATAATGTTACGTGTGACCCGTGACAGAGGAATGCGCAGTAGAACATTTATAGAACGAAGGGTGTTATAATCATATCAGGAGCGAACAGCTGTTGTATTTTTACAACGCCATTAATATCTAACAGCTGTTATTGATTCTCTAGGAATGTATTTACGCATGAAACATATATGGTTAAATAATTAAAATACAATATTATTTCAACCAAAAGAGGTATCCTGTCATGGCAAGTGAAGGGGGAAATATCATACGAAAATATCGGAAAACTGGAATACTTTTAATCAAAATAACATGAAATTTATTCTTCGCTGGTTTTTGCTGCATTATTTTGTGCACCAATAATTTCGTATGCTTATGTTTCACCTCGCCCGGGAACAAGTCAGTGCCAATGCAATAACTAGAGCCTGTCCCTACTATTATCAGTTGTAGTAAATAATTCAAATACCTGAACTCGCAAAGCAACCCTATCCTAAATACAAGTTCGTGTTTCTTGGCTGAGACGAATTATGTTCTGTTTACCTAATTATGCAAGAACGAAACCAAACTATATTTAAAATCTACTTTTGGTGGTAAAAGTAGACAGTTTTAAACTATAGTTTGACATTATACATTTACAAAGAAGATTTACTATTGTGTTTACTAGGACCTTTATGCCTCTATTGTCTGTCTGTTTTGTGTACATAGTTGTGCAAGACTAACCATATGGAACAACCATTGTTAGTTTCTTGTGCGCAAATACGATATGCGACACTGGCGCTCTGTGTGAAACTAAACAGTATTATTATTGTTCTTCTTATTTTTATTTTGTATCCCAACAAATTTGTTGAAGCTTAATATAACTTTAAACTCGAATGTAAGTTCAATAAACATTTGAAATGCATTGCTACAAATCTATAGGCTACGTACAACTAACCGAAACCTCGGTTATTCGTTGTCGACTTACAAATTTGAAACTACTTTCAGAAATATCTGACACTAAAGAACAAAATCAATGGTTAAATTAGTGCTGTTAGGGAAAGAAATTAAATCAAAGCTTAACAAAAATGGTAACCATTTTATTAAATTAAAAAAAAAATCAACTTAAGTAGTACACTTACTGATGAGAACAGAATTATATAAGGAGAACAGACTAAAAAATTCATAGACTTACAGAGTAAAAACAGACTTAAATCATGCGTATGTACTTGAAATATACATTTGAAAAGACTTACAGAATGGATACAGACTTACAGAATGCGCACAGACTTACTGTATGATTACAGACTTACAAAATACGAAGTACAAACAAAGAATTTCAACAGACTTTCAGAATTTGAACAGACTTACAGAATGAGTACAGACTTACAAAATACGTACAAACTTAAAGAATTCGAACACACTTACATAATACATACAGCATGCATTCTTACAGACTTACAGAATGCGTTCAAAATATCGTATTCTGTGTTTCATTTTCTGTATTTCATAGTGATACAGCCGTATGTTAATGAAAACAGTGACATTTTTAATGAAATCAATCGAATAGGTGAAATCTTTGTTTGTTTTTATCTATAGATGATAAAGAAACATTCATTTATATATAGAGAGATTTTATTTAAGTTACTTCAAAAGAATTAAAACGTAAACATGAAAAACAAAGTGTAAATGCAATAGCGCAATGTATAGATGTGTCAACGATTCCATCTCCAAACTATGGTAGGCTGTACCGATTGTTGTGAATTTGTTTGCCTACAATATTACATTATTTCAACATTATGTTTATTTTCCCCTTCCGGAAATAACATGTGTTTTGCGGGTATCTGTACGTTTCCGTTGGAAGTTGGTGAAATTAATTTTTGGAACTATATATGGAACTTTAATTGCACTGTCCGCGTCAACTCAATTATAAAACTAATTAAAGCTGGCGTGACGTTGATTCTCCGCGTCTGTCGCCAAGAGCAAAGGCAAACAAAGTTAATAAAAACTGAGAGGAAATGTCGAGTTTTAGTGCCTTAAACATGTCGGAGTAGTGTAAAGTTAAGAAATAAGAAGTGCCGATGTTATGATATTGATATTCCTCTCCACTTTCCGCGAAATTAAATCCTGTAATGTTCTGTTCTAGAATTATTATAAGAGTGTTTTATTAATACATTCTGTAACAATTTTGTTTTTATTGTTCAAACACCCTTTTTTACAATTACGGTAAATTATTGCACCCGAGCAGGAAAATCCCACAATATGTGATGAGAAATAAACTACATGGAATTTTAGAGTAATTAGAGAAAACAGCTGATTACTCTACCAACACTGAATATGTATCAGCTGAGCTATGTATTTCTAATGGAAAACACACACAAGTTTAATAGTAACAAGCTGATTCATCAAATGTAAAGTAAATGGCGGTTTTGTTTTATTTTTCAAAATAATCTATATATTTAAAGCCGTAAGGAAAAACATTTGGACAGTTCGTCTGAGACTTCTACTGGGCCGATTTACTCGCGGGTTATGCCAAAACAAAGGTTTTCGGTCCTATATTAGCAGGTTTTATTTGTATTTAGAAAATATTTACGTTAAATGGGTCAAAAATGAAAAATAGACTTTACTTATGGATATTTAACATGGGAGAAAAGTCAACTTTTTCACTCCTTTGGACAGTTCGTCTGAGACTTCCACTGGACCGATTTGCATGCGGGTTATACCAAAACAAAGGTTTTCGGTCCAATATTAGCAGGTTTTATTTGTACTTTGAAAATATTTACGGTAAATGGGTCAAAAATGGAGATACGGTAAACTTTTCTTATGGAGATTTAACATGGAAGAAATAGTAAACTTTTTCAATCCTTAGGACAGTTCGTCTGAGACTTTCACTGTACCGATTTACATTCAGTTTATACCAAATAAAAGCAAAACTATTATATATTAACAGGTTTTATTTACTTTTACGTCATCTTAATTTCTTAAATTAAAAACATCAATATTTCCAAACCTTTGCAATGATTTTATTTTACAGTTCTCCAATCAGCTGATTGTAAAGAAAAAGGGTAATTTCTAACAACAGAAGAAGAGCAAACGCTCATATAATATAACAGCTGATTTCACCCATCATCTGTACAAAACCTAGCGAAGATTGTACTTTGGGGTTATGTAACAATTACAATTTTAATTCATGTATAATGTGATTCTTTCGAAGTTCATTTTTTTTAAACATGAATTATAACATTAAGATAGGCTATGATACGTTATAAGATTTGCTTTGAGGTTATAAAGTAACAATAAATACAACCTTTTATCAACAATGAATTTATTCATTTATACAAATTTAAAGAAGATACTCATTCGTATATTCGTAACTTCGGAAACATACATACATCTTCGTATAACATATACATATATTCGAGTAATAATGTCTTTATTATAATATTAGCCTAATAACTTCTAAATCATTTGATAATCAATATGAAATAAAACCAATTAAAAGATAACATTTGTAACTTTATCTTGATATATAATTAAGGCCTATAATAATACAATATTTTACAAATAGGCCTACAGTTTTAAATAGGCCTACAGGATACCTTTAAAATATAACAAACAAAGTTATAGTTTGTCTGTTGTATATAAAATTGATCTGCCGTGCGGTGATTTTTCACGGGATCTTACTACAAGTCAATACAATGTTTTTCATGGTACCGGTAGTTGGCAACTGTATTACTTTTGCAAGGTAATAGATTTTTCTCCTTTCTTTCCTATCTGTATTGATATCCCAAAAAATAAGATTATGTGTATAAAAAATTAGTTAAATTCACTGATTGTCGAATACATTTATTTCTTCTTTAACTTTGCTACGAGAAAAATAATTGGAAGGAAATAGCATTTTAAAAAGTACATTTTATACATGTTTCACACCATCTGCCTAGCATTCCACTTGCCACGAATGGAGCTGTATCCGCCGAGTATCGACGGGCAACAACTATCTAATATTTTAAGTTAGGCCTAGACTGAACCAAAATAAATAAATAATGTTTATTGTTGATTCAGTAATCAGCTGTAGTCTCTAATGTTTCCATTAACAGTTTATTTCAAATTTTAAATAAATTATTAGTAGCCTATTTCTAATTTTAAGGTTAAGTTTTTAAGTGTAGACCTGAGCCTTGCTGACTACGCAATGGGTTCCAACGACGCACACCGGGTTCCAACAGGGAGAGGGGGGGGGGGGTATGTTGGCGTGCGGAGCACGCAGGGTCTCCCTTAGTTATATTTAATTAAACACAGGAATTGCCAATTATATATATGAAGATAGATCTCAAATACAGAAATAATATTTACTTCAGAAAATATTAAAATTATCATAGCAGATAATTAAAGTCAAAATCAGTTGCCATAAATTAAAGCTCAGTACACATCCTAACAGACACACGGACAGACATCACCAAAAAACCACTTTTTTGGGTTCAGAGAGCACCAAAATAAATAATTCCATTACAAATATATTTGGGTTCAGGGAGCACCAACACAGATGATTAATTCCACTAAACAATTGTTGGGGGTTCAGGGAGCACCAAAACAGATAAGTCCACTAAAAATTCAAATTCGAAAATTTGGACGAAAACAATACTTTCTCCATATACTACAAATA
>JAGFPH010003320.1:86556-99860 GCA_018207615.1 Philaenus spumarius | reverse complement strand
GACTATTTTCAATACACAGTGCGTTGCGTGCTTCGCACGCCTACCCCCATTTTAGGAGTATTTTCAGTTCTTCGCACGACAATCCGCATATTTTGACTACTGTATTTTTAACACAGAATGCATTGCGTGCTACCGCCGTATTAGGATTATTTTCAATACACATTGTGGTGCGTGCTTCGCACGCCAACCCGCATATTGGGAGTATTTTCAATACACAGTGCGTTGCGAGCTTCGCACGCTAACCCCCGTATTGAAAGAATTTTTAGTTCACAGAGTATTGCGTGCTTCGCACGCCAATTTAAACCTATGTTGTCCGCTTTAAAATATTAGGGATTATTACGTAGAAAGGTTCAAAAATAAAAAATAAAGTAATTTCTCTACCTTTAGGCTATAAATATAAAAAATAAAAGGTCAACTCCTAGCAAAGGAAGTACGAAATTTGCGTAGCAGTGTACGTGTTAGTAACACGTTTAATTTTGTTAATACGTTTAATTAGGTAAAAACGTTTGATTTTTAATGGGGATTTTTTAAACAATAATTTCCACATGTTAAGATCACACGTGAAAAAATATAAAGCCTTCTTAACAATTTAAAGTTATTTCCCTGATTATTCATTTACAAAATAGAATCCGTACACGAGATTACGAATGCATGTGTTAACGATCTCGCAGTTTGCGATTCAAGTTTTCTGCGGCGCTACTAGCCAACATGCAAAAGTTGCCTCGTACACACCATGATTTTATTTATTCACAATTCATTATCTCTGTATTGGACGGTGCTCAGAGTAGGAGAACGGTAAGTGAGCGTTTAGCAGACGCTGAGACTTTCCTTACAACGCTTCTCCTCTCGCCACCATGATGTCATTGACTGTACTCGGACCAATTTTATTAAAATCACATTGTACACTGGAGTTTATCTCGGGGTGAAGAAGAGCCTTAAGGAATGCTGATGGTTTGAACCATTGGCGAGCATTTGATTCAAACTAGCACTGAATTGTGTAAGCATTTGCTTGAAATTTCTAGTATGCTATACGCTATGTAGATGTGCTAGAAGAATAAGGAATAGCTTGTGGAAAACGATGGAGAACATAGTGAGCGTACTTATACACGCTTCGCTTATACATAGCATCCGCTCCGTCCGTTCCGTCCGCTCCGTTCCGTCCGCTTCCGCCACTTTTCAAAGAGCGAGCGATTTTTGGCGGAAGGTCGGAAGGCCGGAAGCGCCGCGCATGCGCAGTGTACAGATAGACAGTTAGTTGTATTGTGCAATTGAATACTTTCCCTTGGATTTCGAATTAGTGAGTTTCTACTGTATTATTTAGTATCATTTGAGTTTAAGAAAACATTTATATTTTTAAATGAAATAATTGGACAACATACTATACATCAAATACTAAACAATGTTGGTGTTGTAGACAATTACCATGAAATTATGTTTTCATTTTTTGTTTATAACGCTGTTATCCCTGACCTATAGAAATGAAAAAAAAAAAACATTTTGTTTGTCATTAAAAAAGAAAAATATTATATTTTTTTTTTCCAAATTTAACAGTTTTTGAGAGATTCCACAGTAAACATTTTGTATGGCTACCATTTTGAAAGTAATAAAAATAAAGTCTTTATGTTTGGTACACTTCTAACAGTACCATACAAAATTTGAACTCCTTGTCTTATCTATTTCTTAGTGAGTTTTTAAAAAAAAACAAAATGGCCGATTGTGACTAAATTAAGCAGCAAAAGAGTTGCTGAACATTTTTCATTTATTTTAATGCATAGAATATGATTCTGTATTGCGAGCTAAGACTTGTTGACACCCTTACTACTCCCATAGTCATAAGAAATATTTTATAAATTAACTTAATGCAAACACCAGAAAACTATAAACTGAAAAAAATATGGTTTTCAATTTACTTATAACATGGTTTTCAATGAAGTTTTAAAACGAAGTTATTACTCTATGATGTGGGTTCTTATGTCACCTTAAGGTCACAGCCAACCGCTCCTCTGGTGATATGCTTCTTCTAAAGTTTGTATGACGTTTTTGAATTGTAGGTTCTATGATATGTAATAGCTCTATAAACTTTTCGTAACTCATACGAAAATATCGAAAAAATCTTTGATTGTCATTTTTCAATCTTGAAAATAGCGTATGATACTCGCCCTCACTAGCCCGTGCGGCATTAATACTGTGCACCCACAATCTTCTTTTTTTCCTTGATACTTGATCATCCTCCTCTGCAGCTATTGCCAATGCTATTACAGCAGTTTCTTCGTCGCTACTGCTGGAACTCATAATCACACAATGGAAAAAGCCGACACAAAGAATTTACATGCGAACAATGACAGTGTGTTTCGTCTAATGGCGGTTGGCGCTAAATATTAACGATAAAATTGAGCGGACCGGACGGAACGAGCGGACGCAGTGTGTGAGAAAACTGCCGGAACTGAGCGGAGCGGACGGAACGGAGCGGATACAGTGTGCGACAAGCCTAACTTAGGCTAGAAAATTCAGCCTCAGGTTTGATTCTGTCCTTTAAGTGTTATAATGGGGTCAGATTTGACCCCAGAGGGTAAATTGTGCCATTTAATTCTTGTGCATTGGCAGCGGGGAGCTGTCTGTTTCGTGACAGCTGACCCCACGATAGTTGATACGTTGGATTTTAATTTTGTTATACAGGTGTAAAGAAAAGCTTTCATGACTTTGGGCTATGATTCCTCATACAAAAAGGAAGAAAAAGTTCATATTTACATAGGCGCGTAAACGCTTGGTTTCCAGATATCCGCCATTTTGTTTTTTGTACAAAATAATTCATATCTAGAAAACGGTTTGACTGGCTGAGTTCAAACTAGGGATAAAGTTTAACCTAACAATGACATATCTCAAGAAAAATAAGTGATTAAATACAATCATGCGTTTCAAAAAGGAGGTGGTTTGAAACTTTCAAACCTAAATTAATCAAAACCCGTACATTTTATTAACAACAAATGTCAAGACACATTTTTTGTAGCCCCTTTGATTCCCTTTCGGATGGTCTAACAACTGTCAAAACAATCGGATGAAGGATAATAGTTAAATTGTGTGTAATAATTGGTTTATTCAACGCGGTATCCTATACCAACATAGTAAACACAACAATATTGTATGTGCATTTGCTATCATTATCTTGATCTTAGCTATTATCCTTCATCTGATTGTTTTGACAGGTACACCATCCGAAAGGGATTCAAAAGGGCTTCAAAAAAGGTATCTTGACATTTTTTGTCAACTGTACGGTTTTTGACTAATTTAAGTTTGAAATTTCCAAACAGCAGCCATTTTGAAACGCATTATTGGATTTAATCACTTATTTTTTATAGATATGTTAGGTTAAACTTCGTGCCAAGTTTGAACTCAATCAGTCAAACCGTTCTCTAGGTATAAATTATTTTGTACAAAAAACAAAATGGCGTATATCTGAAAACCAAGCTTTTTCTGGCCTATGTTTATATGAACTTGTTTTTTGTATGATGACTCATATCCCAAAGTCCTGGAAGTTTTTTTTTACTCCCTGTATATGTTCTCCATTTAATTTGTCTATAAAGTATTTTTTATTTTCTATTGGGTATTAAAATATGACAGAAAACATAATGTTTTGTAAAAATATTATCTGTACGAATCATTGCGAGCGTGTTTTTGTTTGCTATGAATGCCAGCAGTAGAACTTTTTTAGATGTACCATGGGTGGATATTGAGTATAAACATCTATAATATAAATTTAGTAGTATAAGAACATAATTTAAAATATATGACTTAAGGATCAAAGAGTTTGTACAATTAACAAAAAACTTACAATTATAAATGAATACCAAAAAGTTGGGCTCAGAAAATATTAAAGTTGTCAAAATTAATGTTCTAGGATTTTTAGTAGTTTTTACAAATCTTCAGTCAGATTTGACTCCATTATAGTACTTACTTTGGCCAAACTAAGGGTCAACTTACTATCTAAAACTCTGACATCATCATATTAACCAGAATTACTATTACTTTCTAACTATAATCTTATATATTAAAAAAATTCTGTTTTTCTTTTCCGAGTCCGTTCGGCTCTTCTACCTGACCGATTTTCATAATTGAGGTCTTAAATTAAAGGTATGCACGCCCAGATTTGCATCAAGCATTACAAATCATGTATCTTTCGCCTTACAATCGTTATAATCAAATGCAAATTTCTGCTGTGTATTCCTTATGGGGGTTTTTTTTGGTTCTTTGTCCACTTTGCGTTCGTATACCGTCCATCCGATTGCTTTGAAATTTTGCATAGTAACAAAGGTTAACCCTGGGAAGGTTTTAGGCCATTTACCGAAGTCCTAGGACATTAGGGCTACGCCCCAGTGGCCCTCAAAGTTTCAATGTTAATCTTATGGAAGAAAGATTTCTATTGATTTTATCAGGGACACAAAAACAGCTGTTCGTATGAAAAGCTTAAAACAGCTGATTTTGATCAACAACTGATTTGGATTAAATCAGTATCAAATGTAGTATTACCTTTTTGAGGTTACATTGACAAACTAAAAACAAACACAAACAAAAATCAACGAAAAATGCTAACTATATTTTAATTCAATTCAAACATTGGTTGTTACAAACCTATTATATATAAAACAGCTAATTTGGATCAAAAACTGAACATAATCATTCACAGATATGTCGAGTCTTATATATTATCATCCGTTCAGCCGCTATTCACCCAAGAAGGAGCTTCGGTATACAATCCTTCAAATTTCCCATGTTAATCTTATGGAGATAATGTTTAATGAGTTCGAGTCAGCTGCCAAATAAAACAGCTAATTTATGCTCGGTCACCTATGTACAAACGAGCAAAAGATTAACGAGATTCTTTATCGAATTTTCCACCTGCGAGCGAAGCGAAGCAGCCATCTGAGGCCGAAGGCCGAGCCGGGGTTGGGACGCGGAGCGTCCAGGGGCAGAGCCCCTAGTAATAATAATTATTATTATATAAGTTGAAGTCATCGACCTCAGAATAAAATAGACTGGTCATTGCCTATACCTGTACAGTATGAAAAGTGTGCCTAAATCTTGGGAACGTCTAGAAAGCCGAAACGGCTCGGAGATGACGCTGAAATTGTGATGCGCGTATTTCCAATACACTGTTGTTTTGAACACTTACAACGTTTTCTTTGAATATTTACACACTGACAGAATATTAGAATGTGGTATGATATATAAAAATTATTAATTATTAAAAATCTTTAAAGATATAAATAAATTACCAAAGATGGAACTTTAAATTGTGACATGAAAAATTTATTCATTGAGGAACTTTTTTGTTTTTTTAGTGAGAGACGAGATGTAAGCGTAAAAGTTTGAGCCAATAAGTAAAATTTTATGAAACATATTTTTTCAATAAATTTGAAATAAACTAAGTAGTTTAGTTTTTACAGCAGGTTAAAAATACGATTAAGTGAACGCCACAACTCGCTCAATTCCCACGGCACTTCAGACGATTTATTGTCTCTAAGGTTTTGTTAGTTACTCCCATAGCTTTAGATTACTAAAAGCTACATACATTTTAGCTGTTTTTCCCCGTTAAAAAAAATGTGTTTTTTATCAAGCAACCAAAGATTAAAGGTAAAATTATTTAGAATGTTGTATGATACTAATGATTTATTTTAAATCTAAACATTGTTTACCATATAATCAACATGGCTTAGCAAACTATATAAAATTACATTGAAGTGTATTAACATTACGTTATTATACTGCATAGAAATGAATAAATAATAGTATGAAAAAGAAACGCATAATAACGAAAAACGAAGTATATAACAATGACAACATCAACATGGCTTAGCAAACTGTATAACATGACAATTATTAAGTGAATTAATATTACGACATTATAGTGTATAGAAGTGAATAAACAAAGGCTCTTTATTGTAGGAAAAAGTAACGTATAATAACGAATTACAAAGTATATAACAAGTACAAATAAAAAGCTATAACCTTATCTCTGTGATTCTGTTACTTGGTAAATAAAAGTCTACTGGCTTAAGAAAGTGACTACTTTTGTCAAGTGTATCCTGACAAATAAATAAAGAAGGTGATTATTTTTTTTTTTTTTTTAATGAAGAAAAATTTGAAAAATGTGCATAATAAGTGTCGCAAAGTTAGTGCGAGAGCGGGTGGATGAGCACTGAACGGCCGCTGACGCTCGGGACTAGGGTGACTCATGGCCGACCGCCATTTTGGTAACATCAAACTCTGCGCCCAGCGCGGCACACTCACCGGAGTCGGTGCCCAGTCTTTTTTTCCATCAGTGGACCCAGCCCGGGACCGTTGAGACATTACTTCAGGCTAGGCCACTTGGTCTATTACTTCTTTCCTGGGGAGGGGAAATCCATCATGGACACCCTGTATTCCCTGTATTTCCGGTGCCCAGTCTATTTTTATTCTGTGGTTGCTGGGTGGAGGGTACCTGTCACAAAAGATATTCGTATAACATGGATGGAGGAATTTTCAGTGATAAAAGTGTTAATTAAAATTAGTAAATATTTGATTTGTATTGCTCCCCGGCATTGAAACTGAGCGTTTATGTTTGCAGGTTAAAGAATGGAGCTGAATATTCTCTACAAACGCTACGGCGTCAGATTGAAACACGCTTTGTTTGTGGCTTTCCTTGGTTTGTCTACGTTCACCTGCATCTGTCTCTGGATCTATCTAGTGATCTTTGTCTTTCCTAATGTAAGTAAGCTTAGTAAATTATTGTTTATTTCCCAGCTCAACAATACCTGGCAATTAACAAGACGCTGTCTCTCTAAGTTTATGTAAGAGTCAAAGAAGCGTTTGTCATGCATTTGTAACAATTGGCGCAAAACTAATAAACTGTTTCTATTTTATGTTTACTACTTATGATTTAAGATATAAAGCAAAATGTAGATTTATCTTATTTAACCTTGAATAGTTAAGATTTACCATAGAAATCAGTAAAATGACATTCAATAACGTTGCCAACAATATAGTAATATAGTAACGCGAAAACTCAAGATAACAGTTACAAAAAATTACGAGGATCAAAAAAATCGTATACATTACGAAAAGGAGATTTTATAAGTTATTTTAGGTTTTGCTTTAGTGACTTTTCATGGGATAGATGAGGTATTTCTGCAACTCTTATGGTGAGACGAGGTCAGGAGTGGTCAATGAGCGTCAATCATCGTCCCTAGAACACGTTTTGGGAGTGTCATTTAAAAATTGTATATATATGGGTGTCCCCAAACTCTCTAGTTCCCTTTTGAGAATTTGTTCCTGGGATCTAGACAAACATATTTTACAATATAAACATGGGTGCTTACCTTTTCGTCTGTCTGTATCTTTTTAGTCTTTTTTACATTTTAATAAAATTGTATATTTATATAGAGTAGGTTCCTCAATCACAGCTACCTTCAAATTTTCCTTATATACGAAGCCGTTCTCAGACTTTTCACCCGCCCATGTACAATTTTTAATGACACCTTAAACGTGTTCTGGTTACCATGATCGGTGCTCATTTACTACTCCCAACCTTAGGTCTCATCATAAGGATCACTGCAATAGCTCATATTTCCTATGGAAATTCGCTAAAACCCTGAACCTAAACTAACTTACTGTCTCCAGTCACAGTAGGTTTTCAATTTCTAAACATATTTAAGTTGGTAGTGGGCTACTTCTTACTTCCTCAAAATAACGTTAATCTGGCAACGCTAATTTGCATTCGCATATTCAACTTTTGGTTTTGGTTTTGTTCTTATCATATTTGATTTGGCGCAACCAGTGGTTATATCTTTTATATACGACTATTATAAAGAGGTAACATTTGTTTGTATGTAAGGGGTATTCTCTGGAAATACTGAGAACCGATTGAAAAAATAGTTTTACTAATAAAAAGCTACACTATCCCTGAGCAACATAGGCTATAATTCATTTCGATCAAAACATTTTTTATTTCAATATTTGTAAATTTAGTTGGAAAAAATCTTAGGTTAGACCTAGACTAAGGAAGCAACAAGTTTATTTACATTTATTTATTAACATAACAACTAATTTAATAAAATAACATATAAAACACCTGGTTGCTCCAATACTCCATTGACAGCTGATTTCAATCTGTGAAGCAATTATTTGTATTTCTAACTTTTAGATTAGGTTTTTATTAAAGTGTAGACCTGAGCCTTGCTGGTACTTTTAACCTTATTAAAACTGCTGTTATAAAATATATAAAATAATTTGATTTGAACAGTTAACATTATTTACGATCTTAGCTTTGGGGTTATTACTAATCCTTCACCTTTACTATAAAGCAAACTAACATGATTATGTGTATAGAAGGTTCCAACGTGTATAGAAGGGGTTGGCGTGCGGAGCACGCATGGGTTTCCCCTAGTATTTTTATATTTTGTTATTGATAGTTATTGTTTCTCTTTTTGGTGTAAGCGGAGTATTTAATTTCTTTTGTTTAGTGGCATTCAACACTGCCAAAATATCTCAACTTAAACAAGCATTTGTGTGTGTTATTTCTCTCTTAATTCTTATACTATTTATTTTTCGCGTGTTTTAGGTTTTAGACTCAGTAAAGTGTCTACTTTCAGCATATCAAAAACTAACTTGCATACATTTAGTAGAGATGGGGGCCATATTGTGCTCTTCTACACAAATACTGAAGAGAGCATGTAATGGTTATAATTTTGCCTTTGATGAAATAAAACCTCATCTTATTCATATTCAGTGTTTAAACAACGTTGTATTTATGATAGATTGACTGCAGTTATACAACAAGCTAGATTCAAAACAAGCCCGCGAAACTTTTCAACAGCGATCGAACTATGCCAGCTGAAAGTTAGAGTATAACATCTCCTGCTACTAATATTTTAAATTTAGATCGTGTAAATAACTTAGCTTTTACTATGTCGTGGTCGTGGGTGTAGGCCTATTTCAACAAAGCAACCTATAGGCATGATTTTTACTTTGTGTTTCTTGGAAAGCGGCCAATATTCACTAGACTATTTGGCTGATCCGCTCTAAGTCTAGCGTAAACAAACCAAAATATTTACTAACTTTCTCATTCATCCACACATAAAGTATATGACACCAACCGTAAAAAATCCGTGGTGTCGATAAGAGAGAAATGTTAAGGATATATATAAACTAGCGGACCTGGCAATGCTTCGCTATGCTTGATTTAATTTTAAGGGTAGTTATAACATTTCTCCCTTTGACTTAAGTAATCCAATTACAAATGTTTTTTTATATCAATTAAGAATAACTAGGGTCCCTGGACTCTTCGCTTCGCTAGCAGTTGGAAAACTCTCTAAAGGCTCTCGCTAATATCTGGCTCGTTTGTACCTGCGTGAACGAGCATCGTTCAGTATTTTTAACATCTGGATTGTATCTATAATGCAAGTACAGTGAGATCTAAGCTCGGGAGTGGTAAATGAGCAACGATCATGGTCCCCAGAACACGTTTTGGTGTGTCATTAAAAATGTTATTTATATGTAACACATGTACGTTGGTTGTCTAAATCGCTCAGACGAGTTTGTGAGAGAAAAAAACACCAACCGGAAGCACGTTATTTGACTGGAAGTAACTATTTTTGAGATTTTGCCTACGAGAATGAAACATTTTTAGAATGTTATCCAAAATAATAAATGTAGGATATTATTCTACATATTTTGATTTTTACGCGACCTTATAGCTAGCTTTGTTCCAAAAAATCGATCAAAACGTAAAGTACCATAAAAGTACCCGGTTCAAATCCACGTAGGGGGGGTTTTTGGGGGGGGGGGGCATTTTCTGAACCGAGGCCGACGGCCGAGTTTGTACGCTGCGAGCGAGTTTAACGAAGGAGCGCGTGAGCGCTGGAAGCTTAGGTGCAAACAAATTCTACTAATGTAATTTCGTACACATAGGCTGCTATTCAGCGCCGTCGTGAGTAGGCCAATTTTCCAAATTGTCGGTTGAAACCCTAAAACATAGGCTTATAAATTTAATTTTGGAAATTTGCTCAACTCACTTCAGCGGTTCAGCTGCGAGGTCGAATTATCTATTTCTGAAGATAGAGTGAGTTTTTTGTAAAATAACAAAATGGCGGATTGCGACTAAACCAAGCCAAATTCGAAAAACATTACTCAACATTTTTCATTTATTTCAATGTATACAGTCCGACTCTGTATAGCCCGTTAAGAGTTTTGGTGACGCTCTGTATAATATCTACAATGCTCTCACAATAGAAAATTGTCAATGCACTCTAGCGAATTGCCTTAAATATGTTCATAACAATGTACATGAATGTTCGTGCTTTGAGTGCCTTGATTGTTCAACAAACGCAAATATTCACGAAGTTAAAGACTGTATATGAATTAGAAGACATTTTTAATCCACCTCTTTTCTCACAATTATTTTAAGAACCACTATTACGATTTTATAATAGCGGTGATATTTGATACAGTTTGAAGTCGGATCGATTTCTACAGGATTGTAGGTGAAAATAATGCTACTGGAAATGTGTTATTGAATTTTTCTTTTTTGAAGTGGTTCTTATGGCCAGTTCGGCACTTTTTGCGTCGGTATTCGAATGAAATCTCGCGCACCGTACTGTACCCATTGTATTTTAGATGCGTATTTTAAGGCTGTATCACACATACAATAAAATAAGAACAAATTATGTATGGGTTAATTCAACAGCTGTATAGGTTAGTTTAGTCACGACCAGTGGCGCACCGACGGGGGTGGACGAACGGGACCTGTCCCCCCCCCCAGAAGGTCTTTTTAGTAATGGGGATTGTATTTTAAACTAATCGATCGTTGAATACGTAGTCGATATTCAATTAAAAATTGCATTATTTATGATTAATTTCGTGATGTGAACACGAAAAAATAATCGTTCTTTTTTAAATAAATATAATTCTACCCTATGCAATCATGATTTTCTAACAGTGATGTTTGAGTCCCGGCGGCCTGGTTCATGAGTTGACGGTATGCGAGCGCTGATTAGCGCCGCGTTGATAATGCTGAAAACCGGGCGTTAAATTTCCAAGTTATACGGGATGTTGAAAGCGCGACGTTGGTAACGTGGGTCCCGTGTTATACACAGCGTTTTGAAGTTTTGTCAATGTTGCGTCCTGCACTTCCAAAATAGAAACCATTCAGTCATTCTGTCTAGTAGGTGTTTTACAAATAATAGAAACATATGAGGAATTGTGTATAAGGAGAGCTAGACAGTGGGGTACACACAAAGTGCTTTCAAATCGTGTATCAAGCTTCAGCTATACTTACACGAGCTGAGCTTAGTCGAACCGATCCGGTCCGTCGCGGAAATCCGTAGCAGTGGATAAATCTAACATACCCGCACCGTTCCGACATGTGTTTTATTTTTTACAATAAAATAATGTGACAATATTTTTACACAATTCTATTTAGAACTAAATTACGAAACTTTTTTACATTTATGAAAAAATTACAATAATTTTTACTACTTTTAATGTAGGCCTAAAGTTGAACTTTTTCCTTTCGTTACAGTACTGAACATGCTAATAAGTAATAAATGTTTCTTGAGCTAATAAGTTTGTTAATTTTACTTCCATCATTTTTTACTGGCATATATGCATTCTTTGAACCTTCATCTACAAAAAAGGTACGGAACACTTTTGAATTGGTTTTAGAATAAACGTAAAAAACATGGTTGAAATACAAAAACTTGGACGATTTTTAACAAATTTGAAGTTTACGGCCATTTTGTGAGCTTACCGTTAGAGTTACGGAAAAAATCAAGAATACAACTTTGTTGAAAATCAAATTTGCTATTATCAAAATGTCATTAGTTTTTTAAATTCGACTTACGGTTAAGCCACAAACTGGCTTTGGAAAAAAGCTTACACTGAGAGAAACGGTGCGGCCTCCATTTTTATTTTATTTAAGGGGTTAAAAATGAAAAAACTAAAAAACCTTATATATACATGGCTCGGCCGAAGAATAAGGAACAGTCATGCATAAAATCATCAAAATCGGTCAAGGCGTTTGGCCGTAATCGTGAGACAGACACACAGACACACAGACATACAGACACACAGACACACAGACGAAATGCCGAACGGTCGAGTTAAAACGGAGACCTCGCTTCGCTCGGTCAAATATTTTAAAGCGACGCACATGTGCGTCCATAGCACATAGGCTTAAAATTGGCGTGCGAAGCACGCAATGCACTTTGTCTTGAAAATACTCCAAATACGGAGGTTGGCACGCGCAGCACGTAATGCACTGTGGGCGCTTCTCATAGTGCTCACACGTGTGTCCTTAGCAGTGAACGTGTTAAAACAGAGATGCACCGGGTACTGATGTTTTTAGTCAGGTTAGTAGCGGTTTGCTCAAGTGCCAGTATTCGCGCCGGTATCTGTATTTCGCCCGAGTGAGAGCAAACACTCGCGACCTCTGTCATCCCACTAAATACTGCAAGTTCAACAATTTTGAAGATGGCGACTTAAAACTTGGTGAACACTTAAAAAATGTATCTTTGCACGAGCGTGTTCTGCTGAAAGACGATATCTTGGAAGTGCCAATAGTAAGGGTGATCCCGCATTCCCGTAGGAGCGATTTCAACTACAGTCAAGAGCAACACGCACTCACAAAGCTGCTGATAATAGCACATTTTCAAAATATCGTCTTGAAAACTCGCCATATTTAATGTTTTGAAGCTTTATTATGAGTTTTAAGTTGACAAGCTAAAATTATAACGGAATTAATAACATTCAATAAACTACAAAATACTATTGATTTAGAATATTTTAAGGCAAAACAGTTTTCTTCTCATATTACACATAGTTTTATTTAAAAAATACGGTTTACCTAAAAAAATTTATCTAAAATTGTCGCAACAGTAATTTTGGGCTTTTTTAAAACTTTTAACTCAAAACACTTAATGCTTAAAATTCTTAAGTCAAAACACTTAATGCTTAAAATTCTTAACTCCAAAAATCTTGGGCATAAAACAGGTTAACATTAAAATCAGTTCATCCGTTTGGGAACTACGATGCCACAGACACACAGATACACACGTTAAACTAACAACCCCCCTCTGTTTGCGTCGGGAGTTGAAAAGCAAACTTTCAAACTTTTTCAAACGTTACTTTAAAGGCAATTTTCCGTTGGGACATTTTTGGTTTTACTACATTGTTTGCTTTTGATAGAAAAGAAGTAACACGGACGAGGGTAATTTTTTATAAAAACTTTTATATTATTTGGGTATAAAATAAAGCAATAAATAAATATACAGGGT
>JAGFPH010003320.1:42693-74127 GCA_018207615.1 Philaenus spumarius | reverse complement strand
AAACTTAATCTTGGGAATTCGCTAGACTCATGTCAGCGGTTCAGCTGAGTGGTCGAATTATTTTTGAATGCATTTTTGTATAGTGTAAGTGTTTTTTAGTTTAGGTATTCAACATCAAACATTATTGCCTAATGGACGAATGTCTGTCAGTTTAAATTTGTTCAATAAAATTAGTATTTTTTAGTTTTGTTTTTAAGCCATAAAACTCTATGGAAAATTTCAAAATAGTTTATGAATCCAGTTTTAAATTAAATACTGTATTAATGAGTGAAAATTAGCTGAATGAAAAACAAAGAATTTTAGATATTTATTAATGGTATTGTGAATAATTAATTATGGTTGGTTTAGAAACATAACTAAAAGTGTTAGAAGAGAGTTCTGAAATCATCATGAACATAAATAAAGCTAATTGTGATATTTCGTAAATAATATTTATTTTTTATTTTAAAAATACATATATATTTCAGGATTGGAGCGAATACGCAATTCCTCTATGTCTTCTGTCTGTAATGACTTTGGTCTTCTTGGGCGCTTTCTTCATCAGCCAGATACCTTCTACCTTGGAGAGTAAACTTTCATCCTTGTTGCTGTCTTTATGCACCTACATCGTCCTCAGCTTGGGTATGTACGTCCTCGGAAGCAAAAACGATTCTTTCATCTCCATACCGGTGTTTACATTGATCATTGCGACAATCACCATGTTCCCAGTTCCTTGGAAAGTCTCTGGGATTCTGGTTGTCGTTCTAACAATCACCCAGCTAATGTATTCGGCTTTAGGATATCAGGATAGTTTCCAGGATTACAATTTTTACATCAAGGTAAGTCTAAGGATCCAGTTTTAATATGAAACTATCAGAGAATTAGAAAGAGCTAAATTTAAAAACTAAATTTACTTCTGTGTATAAGTGTATTCATTCAGTAGTCAATTAAAATCTGAATTGTTTATTTTGGTTTTATATTTGGTTATTAAAATCTTTATAAGACACTAATATTTTAGGAATTATTTTAGCTTTTAACTGAGGATAATATATATATATAAATACTTTCCTATTGTTGCTCCAATTCTTCTTATATGATCGTAACACTACAGCACTGTTTCACTGATAACTGTCTTCCTCAGCACTTAAATAAAAAATAGTGCAACAATGAATATACACATGAAACAATTTATATTATAAAAAGATTCAAAAGTAGCTATTTGATCAGAAGAACTATATGTGTGACTATGTAGACATACCACTACAATCTTAATAAACTGAATAACATAGTCGATGGAATAAAACTTGAACACAGAATCTTACAACTGAAAAAATTATTTACTCAAAAACATTTCAACGACAAAGTCACCATCTTCAGTGATACACGAGCTATAACAATGAAACTAAAACTAACCTAACAATCTGTCACGCCCCGTATTTATACACAACTAAAAGGGGCGTGGCTTAAAACTGTGTTACAATAGTAAGGCATTAACGACAGCCTGGCGTTATTCTAACAAAAACACAATTAACAGTTTCTAAAATTTACTCCATAATTAAACAAAATTACAAAATTTAGTATTAATATCTAACGATGCATTTTTTTACGTTAAAATAAAATTTTGTACAGGTCTAATGCATTACTTACAATTTTATGTTACGATATTTGTTTATTTAAAAAGTTTTTCAAACATCTGTTGTGTTTCATTTGTTACATTTTTCAACAATACAGAGTTTTCTATTTTAAAATGTTAACTCTTTAGTAAGATAATTTTCAGCCAACAAAGCTACATTTAAATTTGTATATTTCACAAATGAAATTGGGTATTAATGGAGCATACGATGTTTTAACACATCATTGTTGGGGTTTGTTGCTTACCAGGGTGGGGGCGTATTTACGGGGGGGGGAGGAGGGGACCGGACCCCCCTCCCAAACAAGGAAAAGGGAAGAAACTGGAGGGAAAGAAAAATTTCACAAATCAACTGAATGAACGATTTGGTAGTCATAAGAAGGTTCTTTCATCTTTTGAGAATTTGATTGATACATCCAAGGAAGAGATCCACATTAATAATCTTTTTGGTCAGTATGGAGAGAAACTTGAAGCTATTCACGAAAACCAATTGAACGAAGAAGTAAAAGTATGGCATCAAATCTTGAAAAGAATCAACTCTGAGAGAACGTAGACTTTCAAAAAGGATGGTAAACCCTTCAAAAAGATAAACGCCATCGAAGCCCTTGAACGCTGCAATAAAGAAATGTTCCCTTCTGTTCACAAGTTATTGCAAACCTCTTGTAGTGTGGAAATATCATTTTCTACCTTAAAATACTGAAAGAGCTATTTCAGAAATACGACTAGTGAAACAAGACTTAATGGGCTCTCTTTGCTCTATACCCATAAAGACATAGCTGTGACCCCCGACGAAGTTCTAAACGAAATGGCGAAAAAAGCCAGAGGAATTCAACTTTAGCTTTGAAAACCTGTGTTCGTGAACGTTTTGTGATGATTTATCGTATTGACATCTAGTTTTTGTAATTTTACGTTTTCAATCAGTGTGATACTAATCTTATTCCATGCAAAATAGTTTTACAATTTATTTTATTTTACCTTACCCAAGATTGAAATAGAATTAAACCAGGCTATGTTCTAATTAGTTATATTCAAAAGAATCTGAACAACAAACCTATTTAACAAATTTAATTTTAAGGTTAATTGGGTGTTTATAAAAGTATTGCTTAGCGCATCAAAAAATCGTTAAAATTCAATATTCCCCCCCCCCCCCCCCCCCCCCCCCCCCCGGTGTTCCACGCCCTTTATTAGTTGGTCCCCCCAAGAGACAAATCCTGGATGCGCCACTGTACCAGGTTACTTCTCGATTCCTTCATTTTCTTGACTATGTTGTCTATAAATTAGGAAACAAAATACAGAGTAGGTTTAGCTGATTCCAAACCTTACAATTCTGGAATTCGCTTAAATTAAATCGATTACGACACAAAATGAACAGACATTTTTCTACCAGCAATGAGAGGGAAGTACCACATAATTTTAATTTTAATCTAGTTAACAAGAGGTGTTTTAATGATGGTATACAAAAGGAAAACAAAATGCATATTTAAGATTAGGGCCAAATTAATCTATTCAAATTATAAATCATAGGTTCAAGGAGAGAAATTGCATATGTTCATTATGAATATGACAGTAAAACAAATAATTTTAAATTCATAGCAGAACGTCCCATATTATCAGAAGTATGAATGTCCTGTTTCCAGCTAAAATTATTGTCCAAGCCGTAGTTTGATTTAGAAAAGGTAACAATGTGTCAGTTCTTTGTAAATATGTTCAGTAATAATGGTAATGTAGATGGAGACTTGTAGAAGAGTTCAATTTTACTTAATGTTTATTTCGATATTATATAATGTGCATAGATGTATTTGTGATGGTGTGTATGTTAAAAATATTAGAAATGCCAACGTAGCAGACGACTGAAGGTTCAAAATATGTTATAAGTCAACCTTACTGTAATAAGGTTTATGGTAAAGCACATGTTCTTTTTAAATTTAAGTTCAGTTAAACTTGGTTATAGCATCAATAAAGAGACGAACGAATGTTGACGCTACGTCCGAGATAAAAGATGAACCAACAGGAAATCGTATTTTTGTTAGATTGAGTGAAAGGACAAACAACTATACAGTACATATTACCATTAGACAACATTATTCATATCGTTTATTAAAAAAGAAAAACTATACTTTTTTATGTATTTTCACTATAAGTTAGCGATTTTAACTCATTTGGTAGTTCATTGAAGTACTTCGTTGCATAGCAAATATTTTTAAACCTAGTATTTATTGGATTGTTTAAGAATTCACTTTTAAGTTCTTGGTACAGGCGTGTTATAGCTTTAACAACAAACACTTGTTTTATATCTGATGGTTTATTTGTATCTTGATTGTTGATTCCAATGATATTGAATAGTCTTTTTTGAAGTCTTGCTAACGGGTCTAATGCTGTATTGTATAGTCCATCCCAACCGATTATTACATATACAGCTATACTATGAAAGAGTCCATAGTATATAAGTAATAACTGATTTTTTGTTAAGATTTGTTTTAATCTATAGAAAACATAGACCAAAAACTGTGCTTTTTTTACTACCGTATATTTCCAACGTGAACGTCCCATTCCTAGGTATTTAAGTTTGAGGTTCTCTTTAAATTATTTCCATTTATTACAATATAAATTTCATTTCTTTTAGGCACAGAGTCACCGTAGTTACCAAAAGCAATATAAGAGGATTTGTTAATGTTAAGAATTAATTTGTTTTAATATAACCAAGAGTATATAGTATAATTTATAAGACATAGCGTTTGATAGCTCCTCCCATGATCTGCTGTTCATTGTTACTGCAGTATCGTCAGCATAAGATATTAGCTCCAGGTGCATACCCAAGAGATCATTAATGTGCAGTAAAAATAGCAAAGGTCCTAAAATGGAGCCCTGTGGAACACCAACATCTACTATTCTTGAGTTACTTTCTTAACCATTCACGTTAACCAACTGATTCCTGTGCTGAAGATAACTGCCAATTAAAGTTAGACAAACGCCTACCCATGTTGTATAATTTATGTAGTAGGATTCTATGATCAACCTTATCGAATGCCTTAGAATAGTCCAGGAATGTAACAACTGTTGGATTACTGTTGCTTAAGTTTTCGTATAAAAATTAGCTCAACAGTGCAATTGCATCATCCGTGCTCTTTTTTTTAAGAAAACCAAATTGCCTAGCATTGATCAGTTCATTTTTAGTGACAAATTTAATAATATATATTTACAAAACATTAAAATTTTTAAATGTTTAACAAAATTAAAGTACAATATTTTGTAGATTTACGAACGAGTGGTTAAAATCTTGATTGACACTAAAACAGGTATTTATAATTACGTAAAATATAACGATTTGACCGGACGTAAAAAAAATTACACTATGTCCGAGTTGACTCATTAGCCGACAACCAAGTTAAAACCAAGTTCGTCTGTATTAGCGAACGTTATACATGTTTATACATTAAAGTGTAAGGCGATGCCTAATGACAAATGTTTCGGTGTTCTAGGTATACAAAACATGCAGAATTCCAAAAAAGAAAAGTTATTTTCTAGAGCAGTTCAGTTTCATATATTTTTACAGATTTTTTGGTAGTATTAATGTTTAACAATGTACTAGTTAGTTCATAAATATGAATTGAAATTTAGTGTATATTTTTTTACCATAGATTATGTTTTCAATAATGATATTTTTAAATGTTCTCCAAATAAATAAAAACGTTTGTTTCTATTAACTATTAAGTTCTATATAATTTCAATTTATATATTTTCAGCTAGGTGCAGAACTTATATTCCAACTATCAGCCATCGGTATTGGAATATACTATCGCAAAATGACGGAAGCCGCACATCACCACACCTTCGTAGGTACAAGGACGTGCATAGAATCTAGAGTAAAACTTGAATGCGAGAAAGAGCACCAGGAACAGCTGTTGCTGAGCGTCATACCAGCTTACATAGCAGCAGAGGTAGGGTATTGTAATCAGGAACAGATTTAGCATAGGGCCATGTGGGCCCGGGTCCATAGCGGCAAATTTTTAGGGGCGGCAAAACAGCAAAAAAACTGGAATTTGGAAAATGATATTACAGCTATGTTTTATATGGAACAAAATTAAAACTCCATTCCAGTTTTACAACAGATGGGTATGAGAGTGTTGTACAGATATAGGTATATAGTTTGACTCAAACTTATAAACTCCGTGCCTCCGGCTAACACCGAGAAATCGCAGTTGTCTGTTGTCTTTCGTTCAGTCTTACGCCGCGCCGATTCCTACGTGGGCGACATATCGTATCGCAAGCGTTAGGTAGATTATTGTGTTCTACATGGATGGCGATGCGGGCCACACCGGAGGTCATATCCTTCAGCTGATCTTATCCCAGATCGCTGACAACGGTGGTGCTGTCCACACTTTAAAAATATAATATTTCATTAAAGACTAAATAATTACCTATCCTATCTCTTGTAGTTTGAATTTTTGTTGTTGTTGTCCAATGGCCTTTACTGGCTCACGCCATCTTTGATCTTGCTTCCCAGTAGAGACCAGGGAGGTCTTTTCTCCTCTGCTTCTCTTCATCCAGCTCTCCGCAGACCAAGAGATGGTCCTTGTTCATAATAGTGTCCGGGCCTTCACATAATGTGCAGTTGTCATAATCCAAAATCTTTATCTTCTTTAGGTGTTCATTCAGGCAGTCATGTCCAGTTGTAAGTCGGAAAATCGTGACAGATGTCCTCCTCTGTAAGTCCCAGACCTTATCATACAAGTCGGATACCTCTTCATAGGACTTGCTCCTTATGTCCTCTTTGACTTTATTGGTGAACTCAAGGTGAGATGTTTGTTTCAGTTCGCCGATTCTTGCTTCCAGGGTGAGTACTCTTCTTGGTTTCTGTATTATATGAGTTCCTCGTTTGGCCAACTCGGCTGCCCGCTCATTGCCTTGAATGCCCACATGTGATGGTATCCACTGCAGGACTATTTTCTTGGTAATATGCTTGACTATTTTATACTTCTTCTGGATTGATTCAGTCAGAGAACTTGTTGTATTTTCAGCAATTACTTGCAACGCTGACTTGGAATCGACCAAAATCACGGTGTTGTTATTCATCCATGGCCTCATTATTATATGTCTCAATGCCTCATTGATTACGAATAGTTCCGCTTCAAACACGGTAGATCCCGAGCCCAGCGCAAAGTAGTGGGAAAAATGCTCGCAGAATATTCCTGCTCCGGATTCAACAGCTTGTACCCCCCCCTCCCCTGCCCAAACGATTGGTTGCAAATTTATACTGATGGTTCAAAAATTAATGGCAAAACCGGAGTAGTTTGAATCTTAAAAGTTAGATTCTCTGAAACACGCCTTAGTGGTTACATTTACATGTTTGTTTACTGGGTTTAATTGTTTAAACTGTATAAAAAAACTTGAAATACGTGATTTGAAATTGATGTGTCTTTTATTATTTTGCAAAAACCACTTCTGAATTTCACCTTGTAAAAATTACGTAATTAAATTCTTAAAAGTAAAATTAGATTTTATCCTCCTGTTGGTGTTATCATGCGGAAATATTAATGAAAATTGAGTATAATATTTCTCTAAAGATGAAACAGTTATTGTTTTGTAATTCAAATTATAATATTATATTGTTTTAATAAAGATTTATAAATGTCATTAACTCATTAGTAGTATACAAAAATGTTTTTACTACTAATAAAATCAACCTGAGCAAATTAGGAGAAAGAAAATTGTATTAACACTTTTTTGTAAGGAGTAAAAAATATTGCAAACTCTGTGTAAACTAGTTAAAATTTTGGTTGGGGTATAGAGTGCTTTCAATTTTGGGGGCGGCAATTTGGGTAGGAGTGGTGACATAGACTCAAAATATGTAGAACGGGCCCTGGCTGTAATGGTAAAGATTAAAATCAGTTTTTTAAGGTACTCGGCTTAACACTTCTTATCTTCTTCAGGTCAAACGAAGCATTATGTTGAAAATGGCCGATGCGTGTCAACATGACATATCCAACAAACAGACACGTTTCCATGAGATGTATGTCCAGAGGCATAACAATGTGAGGTAAGTAGATGCCATTATATACTTAATGTTATATTATAGTTTTTATGCTTAACGAAATAGCGATTTAAAAATTAACAAGCTTTAATTTCATCTCTAATGGAAATTATAATTGTATCTTTAAAATTTAATTCCTTTATAACTTTGTAATACATATTTTGTTAGTAAAATTCACATTTTTGCTTCTGCCAAATAAATATGTAATATTATTTTAACTCGTATTTATTGTTTTGTGAGGACATACAATCTTATCTTGAAATAGCGCAATGTTACTGTAGTCACATGGATACTTTTTATAAATTATGCATTTGTGCCAAAAAACATCATAACTTTGTTTTGTTAAAATCATAATTCTGCAAACCGTTGATGATTTACAAATACATATTATAAGATGGTACTTTTTAAAATCTCAATTATTTTTTCTAAAACATTACCACTATCAAATATTTGGAAAACTAATTTACATTTGTCGCGATGTATTGCTCAGATACATAAAACTGTATCATCATAGTATTACAGATGAATGGTGTTTGAATACACAGGATATACAGGGTGTCCAGTTTCAACTAACTGTCCCAAACTTTACCAGGTTATTTGCTAAAAACAAGCAAATAATACAAAGTAACATGTGTCCTATCTTGATCTGTTTTCTGTCTGTCCGTCTGTATGTGATTTTTACAAATATTTTAATATCTCAGAAACGGTTTAAGATATAATCATGAAACTGGGTACGAATATTCATCTAAATAGAGTAGCCTACATTTTCCATACAAATTTTGATTTCCTGCACCAATCCGTTTAAATATGGCAGCAGTTGAAAATTTTCAATGTTAAATATCTAAAAAAATATAAATTTTACAACAAAATGTAAAGTAACATTACAGAATATTGGATTTTCAGAATATTTTAAGAACAATCCAACGATATATCGTTTTCAATAATTGAATCATAAATAACCGAGATAATACAAATTTAGTGGTCGAATGTAGGGCTTTCAGGTGCTGAATATTAATGAAATAGTAATAAAAAGCCCTATTAAGTTTCTGAGATATTAAGGTATTTGTAAAAAACACATACAGACGGACAGACACAAAAAAGATCGAGGTAGGACTTATGTTATATAGTGTTATTTGTTTGTTTTTAGCTGATAAACAACCCCATAAAGTTTTGGACAGCCGAAGCAGGCCACTGTTTTTAAACCAAGTTGTAGTTTTTAAGCATTCATTTAACTTCGACACAATTTTTATTTGAAACATATTATTTTATTTAAATTGTCGATAATCATAACATGCCGTAGTAAAAATTTAGTAGTTTGAACTTTTTTCAGCATCCTGTATGCAGATATTGTGAACTTCACTCCGCTTTCTGAGAAATTAAGTGCTTCAGATTTAGTAAAAACACTAAATGAACTTTACGGCAGATTTGATCAAATTGCTCATGTAAGTAGACGAAGTATTTTGTAATATACAATGACAGTTATACTTTTTTACTACTATTTTCATCAATTAAATACTTTAAGCAAATTAAGTAGAGAAATAATTGTATTACTATGTAGTTGAAAACAAAAACGTATATATTTTTATCTCTCTGATTCAAATATAGACTATGTACAAGTTCTCTGAATTTCAATTGTTTATGTTAACCAAAAACAAAATGGAGCATATGCGTAACCAGTATTGTAAAAAATATTTCGCACTCTTTTTACATTAAAATACGGTATTAAGAGTAAATTTATTTTCAACGCCTATGCATATGTCAATATATTGTTTTAAATTGTCAATATATTGCTGACATTATTTTTGGTCGAATTGGGCACTGGCACTTTATATGATATAGTGTATGGCCTGGAACACACGTTTTTTCGTCCGCCACGGATTATTTGCCGTCGCCATCATATGAACATTGGCACAAAGGAGAGCACTCACATTGGTCGGAAAAATAAACTATCGGTTTATTTACCGCTGACGGTAGCTGTGTAGCGGCTCGCTGCCACTACAATCGACGGACTTTCCACCGTTTCCGCTGAAACAGTGGCGAATGTGACCAAATGCACGCCAATTTTCCTTATTTTAGTATTTTTTTATAGAATACTATCTTTCAGCCAAGTGAGTAGTTCGTCAAATCGTCAAATGACGAAACCGATATTCTTAAATAATTGAAAAATGTTTCTTCATAGTTCCTCAAATCAGGAAACACAGTATAGAATGCTCCAAAATCTTCTCTTCTTTTATTTATTGATTGAATTAACCCAAGTAAGTAACTATATTTTTTGTTTCTTTTGTAATCGGCAACGGAATAACAATAAAACGAGAGTTGCCTCTGTTCATATCAATAAAACAATAAAAGAAATAATATATTACATCACACTTCGTGATTGATGAACTAGACACTTTAGTTTAATGAATCCCCATTTGGCTTTTAGACGGCGTCGGAAATTTTACCGCCCTGTGTGCACACTTTAAATTTTACAAGCGGCGATGGTAACTAATCCGCAGCCAACAAAAAAATGCCGTGTGTGTTCCAAGCCTAAGGGATTAGAAACAGCGCACGGAAAGATTTGGCGGGGGATGAGTCATGGTTGCTATTACTCATGGTTCTATACTCTGTCTAGTTCAGGTTGGCCGATGGACCCGGGACTACCTGAGGCCACCCCTATAATAACTCGCCGCTGTCCGCTGCCTATGCGATGAGTCACCTACTGGCTGTATTTATACAATGGTACACTTTCTTAACAGAATAATAATTTAACATTCTTTAAAGTATATTTGAAATCTACTAAAAAAGTTATGAAAAATGATACCAAACTCGACCTAGGTATTAGAAAATTTAATCTGATTATGACAATCTTTATAAACGAACAAATCTGGTAACAAGTCTGGTTCTGGGTGACTCATACTATTTCTGAAAGAGGGGGATGTGACTCATTTAGTAAAACTGCAATATGTGACCAGTGTGTATAGTGAGAGTCAAGGGGTGCACATCGTGAGTACGTGAAATTCGGCCAGTCGCTATGCGTGTTTTTGCGCTTATTAAGAATTACATTTATTGACGTTTAGTGTTTAAAATTTTTAAAGTCAAATTAATTTGTTATGTTTTCCATTCTTCTGTAATGCCTCCTTCAGAGAAACGGGGAAAAGTTTATCATTCCCAAGCTCGAACTATAATTGCATCAGTCCTTCAATATTTCGAGCGAGAACGCACAACAAAGGGCCGCTACAAGACGTTAAAAAAGTTGTCGAAAGAGTGTCCGAAGTTGTATATAGCATATTGTGTATATAACTTTTTCTCCGATTGTTATTGTAATTTGTATTAAATACATTATATCTCAGTAAAAATATTTACTATTATTAACAAACTCTACGGTCAATTTACTTTTACCCAAACAGTCCCTAAGTAAAGCTTTTAATATTCATAACAGCTTAAAACTTGCCTTCTAAATTGTCTAAATAAAAAGTCGCAGTCTCAATGTAAACAATTCTTAATAAAGTTCGTATTAAATGTTCTAATACCTAGGTCGAGTTTAGTATCATTTTTCATAACTTTTTTAGTAGATTTCAAATATGCTTTTAAAAATGTTAAATTATTATTCTGTTAAGAAAGTGTACCATTGTACAGCCAGTAGGTGACTCATCGCCAAGGCAGCAGACAGCGGCGAGTTATTATAGGGGTGGCCTCAGCACAGAGGATATAAGTAATACCCAGAGTGCTCGAAGGATAGGAAGATGTGTTTCGGTAATTTCGTTAATATGTTAGCTGGCCGCTAACGTTGCCAAGTCATGCAGCCAACACCCGGCCCAGTGTCCTTTTTTGTCGCCGTAGTGTTTAGCGTGCCATCAGCTGTCCAGCTCCTCTCTCTCACACACACACTGTTCAAAGCGGCAACGTCGCTAGCTTTTGGCCAGTAAGCTCTGTTCTGACGCTACACCAGCGCTTCAGTAAAGGGGCCTACACACGGTCAGTTTGGTGTGTCACTTCGGTGTGAACATTCCAAAGTGACACACCAAACTGACCGTGTGTATGCAAAATTGATGTGAGCTCACACCAAAAAACTGGACTGATGGAATGATGAAAATTTATCATTTCGGTGTGATTGCAGTCCGAAGTGAGCGTGTGTATGGTCGCGTCACTTCAGTTGGTCACATCAGTCATCTGCACATGCGCACAGATGCCAGTTGGATAGACAATAACGCCTGAAATTTGCACTTGTCGGTTGTCGCGTCTTCGTCTGCGTGTGGCAAAGTGCTTTCCCAGACACTGTTTGTGTTTGTTAATTTTGTCTCTGTTTTAATAGTTAATATTAATACTTAAATATTAATATTAATTAAATTAATAATATTAATAGTTAAAGTTAATATTTAATAGTTAATATGGCCGCTTGGACCAAAGATTTCCTCCTTGAATTTATCGAACGATTCAGAGGGGAAGAATGTTTGTGGAAAATAACCTCAAAGGATTATCACAATAAAACAAAGCGTGAGGAATCGTACAAACGTCTTGTGGAAAAACTTAAAGAGATTGATCCAGTTGCTAATAAAACTGTAGTTACCAGAAAGATAAATAGTTTAAGAAGTGACTTTCGCAAGGAATTGAAAAAAGTGGCCAGGTTGGTTAGTGGCATAGGTGCAGATGAAGTTTATCACCCCAAATTGTTGTATTACGACCAACTGCTATTCCTATCAGACCAAGAGACACCGATGATTGCAAAATCTTACTTGGCAGCATCAAGTGGTAATGAGGTAAGTTAAAAATTGTAAAAGTTATTAGCTTAGAAAGCAAAAAATGTTGAGAAACGGAAGAAAAAATCCCAACTTTATGCCTACATAACAAAAAATAGTAAAACATTTTTTAAATTTTTTCAAAATACACAAAAGTTTTATAATTTAGTTCTAAATAGAAATATGTAAAAATATATTTCAATTTCATAATTGTTTAGTTCAAAATAACTAAGTTGGGGTTGGGTTGGGTGCGCTTTACAGCATAGTATGATTCATCCAGCTGGCCAACTAATTTTTTCTGTTTTTAGTAATTGTTTTAGTATATTACGTTTTTAGTAATCACGCCATTTTTATTTTATTTAAGGGGTTAAAAATGAAAAATGGAAAAAAACGTATATATACGTCGCTTGGCCTAGGAATAAAGAACATTCTTGCAAAAAATCATCACAATCTGTCAAGACTTTTGGCAATAGTCGTCAGACAGACAGACACACAGACGAAATGCCGAACGGTCGAGCTAAAACGAAGACCTCGCTTCGCTCGGTCAATAATTTTGTTTCAACATAAATGCTAAATGTTGTAGTCATAACCTCTGGAATGCAAAACAATATGGTTTGGCCTGTGAATTATAAACTAGTTCGTTTCGAAATTTCATAAATTCATGTTTGTTTTAAATTTCTGAGTTCAGCAGTAACTGAAAAAAAAATACTTGTAGTAATAATTGAAATTATTAATGCAAATAAATTATCGATGATTTGGTTTCCAAACTTATTTGCTTACTTTTGAATACATTTGCAATGTACAAGAAGGCAGTAATAATTGTGGTACTGTAAGCGTTTCAGCAGGGCTGTCCCTAGAAGTGTAGGCTCCTGGGCAAGTTTACATTGAGGGCCCCCTAACGTATCGGGTTAAAGTCTTTCTATGGACTCGTTTTTTTATAAAAATTGTGTAAGTAATTGTGCCAGTCTTTTGGATGGAATCGCAGCTCATCCAAAATGTTAATATGTGAGTATTTAGCTCGTTTTGAAAGCCACTGCTTAACCCATATATTGCGCTTGATTCTGCGCTTTCTTCTTTTAACTATATCACATGCCAATGCACTACACAGAAACAATAATTCATCGTCTGAAAACATGATCGAACACAGAGTGGTCTACACACGGTCAGTTAATAACGTAACAAACATGTATCATAAAACGTAAATAAACACACGGCCTTAACGCATATCCGTTCACGGCGGATTTTTACTCGTGGATGGCAGGTCGAACTGACACACAGAAGTGAGCGTGTGGAGGCGATTGTTGCGTTCAGTTAGAAATGAACACACCGAAGTGAGCGTGTGGAGGCGATTTTTGCGTTCAGTTAGAAGTGACAGTTAGAAATGAACACACCGAAGTGACACACCAAACTGACCGTGTGTAGGCCGCTTAAAGGCGAAACACATTTCCCTATCCTTCGAACACTCTGGTATTACTTAAGTAGCCTCAGGTAGTCCCGGGTCCGTCGGCCAACCTGAACTAGACAGAGTATAAATTATTCTAAAATAGGCCTGAATCACAATTAGAAGTGGAAAATTTATATCATTTTAAAGTACTTTTAGGAAGCCTAAAACATGTTATTTTGCATCTTAATTTAAAACAAAATTCCATACCCCCCCTGGTTGTTGCAGCCCCCTCATTATGGTAGTCCTGGTTACGCCTATAAAATGGAGGAATTAAAAAAACGTAATTTGTTCAACAAAATGACTACTTATTTGCTCAACAATTACAAGTTTTTAAATTAGTTAACAAGAAAGTTCGAAAGTTTTATTTGAACTGATGTCTACAAATACCTGTGCACTGAAAGCAACAAAACAAAAAGAAGTTTATAAGTTTTTTGAAAAGTTATCAAGGTATCAGTTCCTCTTTTATCAGCTTCATTAGTAGGCCTACGTCTTCTTTTTTTTAAGGGTGAAAATTAAACGTTTCTTTTACTTACCATAAAAAAAACCCATACAGTTAAATCTGGCCATCTTGGAGGCCAGTCCATGAAGTTAACCTACCAAACAGTTGGGAAGAACTCGACCTAAAATTGCTTTTAACACATTAGCATAATGTAGAACAGCTCCATTTTGCTTATAAAACTATATATCATCTCTGGCTTAGTAATATAAGAAACTATATAATAAATATTGATGTATATCTGTACATCAACTGACTAAAGTGCACTTTTAATCAAGTGCAAACTTAGTGAGTTTTGAAAATATGATCCAAACAAAAAATAAATAATCTGCTTATTTATTTTCCACCATTTTTGTAGTTATTTTTTTCTGTAAACATAAACAGTTGAAATTTGTGAACATCTTTTTTACACGTCTATAGATCATAACTGAAAAGTTACAAGTTTGTAGTTTACTATACGTCCAGCGTATCAATGAAAAATAACAACCTCATCAGACCTGGAACAATAATAAATTTAATTTTGCTTCAGGAAAATCAATGTATGCGGATTAAGATCCTTGGTGATTGCTATTACTGTGTATCTGGGCTTCCAGTGTCTAGACCAAACCATGCTTATAACTGTGTCAATATGGGATTGAAAATGATTGAAGCTATCAGGTAACAAACTTAGTTATTGTTGTCTAGTTATGAATTAACTTACAAAATTATGCACATATTAAGCTAAGCGTAAAGATGTTATCTGATCAGTGATACAATAATTTGAACTGATTTTATTCCTTGATATTATTTTATGGCTCAATTTAAACATTTTTGTACTTATTTATCTATTTTCTTTTAGAATATAGTTTTAAAAATATTGCTTCCAATTTGTTTTTACACTTTTTCTTTAATTTGGTGAAATTTGAGCTGCCTTATACAAAAATTCAGTTCTTCACTCTCATGGGCGCCCATGTGATATTTTCTAGGGGAGGTGCTAGGGTATATGGATATTAAGGAAAACCCTTTCCCCGGCAAAAGTGAGGGTCCACAGAAATTTTTGGCTTCTAGAAAATTTGGGAAGCCAATTTTGGCTGTTTAGGTGAAATATTAACCGTCAATTGTTTGTAATTGTTTGCTCATAAAAAGTTCTAGTTCTGACCTTGTTTAAAATTCACTTCTTTTACTAAAATACTAGAATACTCTATAGAATAAATGGCACCTAAAAAGACACAGACTTTCACCCATAATTTCACTGATTCACCTTCCAATATACTAAATACAGTTACAGATATGAGACAAAAATAATTTAATAATAATACCTGCACCATTTCTAGGTTGCCTTTAGGAGCCAAAAAATGTCTATTTAAAAATAACAACATTAGTGCGGTTAGTTTTCCAGGATGGATGAAGGAAATTTTGATATTTAGGATTCTATTAACCATAACTCTTAGATTTAAAAAAAAACTAAAATAGATTAAATTAGATATTAAAATTAGATAGAGTTAATGGTTAATGGAATCCTAAATATCAACATTAATATAGTAAATAACACTGATTTACCTTAATTAGGTTCCACCAAGTGACTTCCTGTTTGAAATCGCACTTACATGTTTCAGAGCATGTGCTCCATCTTCAGAGTATGTAATCACTCACTATCGAGATCGTTATACATTAAAATAACAAATAGTTACGGACAAAACATAACACATAAACATATAAATTAACGCGAAGAACTACGTGCGTATCATGTCAATGCCCTAGGACAACAGAACTGAAGTCTCATATCATATCTGGCGGCAGTGTTTATTTAAGAGTTTGATCTTGGATTTTGATGGCCGTATCGTATAAGGTATTCGATGAGAAATTTAGCTGGTCATTCAATAAGCTCTGCACATCAAGTTTGAAGGCTTTATATATCTCGAATTCCTTGATTGCGTCCATATATTTCCCTTTTCGGCATATATGTAGTGATTCTAAGTTGTTATCAAAATCTGTATAGGAATGATTTTCGTCAATAAGGTGTCGTGCAAAATTTGACTTGTTGCCATTAATATTTCTTTTCGGTAGATGTTCTTTGAATCTTTTATGAAAAGCTCTTCCCTTTTGGCCTATATAGATTTTTGTGCATTGGTCACATTTTAGTTTATAGATACCAGTTTTTGGCTCTATTATTGATCTTGTGGTGGAACCTAATTAAGGTAAATCAGTGTTATTTAAAACATTTGTGACTTGGATACCAAAAAACATGAATCTTAAATTAATATAGTAGTTTGATTTATTTGGGGGGGGGGGAGGGGGATTGTAACTTTTGAAATTAAAACGACTAAATATGCTTAACTACAACTACCTACCAAATTTTTCAAAACCGTTACATTTTTGTTTGTCTAGGTGGTATATGGGAAAAAGTTAAAAGAATAACACTTTTTAATTTAAATTACTTTATTTGGACGGATTGGTGGACATTTAACTTTTACAAAAGCAATAGCAAAGACCTTTTAAGATTTGTCACTCCTTTTATATGAAAAAGTAAACTTTAAGGTATATTATTAAGTATAGCTATTTGTTTTAAATGTGGTGGAGTACCCAGACAAAAACGCATATATGACGTACGACAATTTTTTATTTAACTAGTTTCAAAGCCAATTCCAACTTCATCTTCAGAAAATAAGTTGAAAGCAAACTATAGAACATTTCTTCGAACTTTAAACTATACAAGCACTATATACCACTTCTATGTAATACTCACTTTAAAATAATTGCTTTAAAAGAAAAACATCTGACCGTAATTATTAATATACAATTTTTCCTTTCCTTGAGCACAGTCCCACCCTGCCCTGGGCATATGCGACCTCGTTCTGATTCCCATATAAAATGCTCTTCCCTCATAATCAGAGAGGCATTGGATTTTTTGCCTCAGATTTCATGTTTATGCTGTAAAATTCTCTCTTGAAATATTTGTACGAACAATAACTAAGAACTCATAAATATGAAGAAGCTACCATTTTCCCTATGCCTTACTCCTACCTCAATTAAAATGACTTGTTTTGAAATTTTAATATTGTATGTTCCTCAGGACAATTACCCCATAATATTATATACCATCATTTAAAAGAGAAATATCCTTAACATAATACAGATTTCAGAGTTTCTTTTACCACTTGGATAGAAACTGTAAGCACAACAGTCACTATTTACATTTTCAAAATTAACTAAACTTTTATGAGTTTCTCCAAGTCCATTAAGCAGGAATTTTCTTGATGACTTTCTCCACTATTCATTAGCAAGTCATTTGCACTTGGTGACTTTATAAATGTATTGCTACTTTCATAGCACAGTCTCTGTGCTATAATTTCTTACTTATTTTATTTTTTTTATTTATTTTTTTTTTTTCACTCTGTGCTGTTATTTTATATTCACTTTCGCATCATTTCCTAATGTTTTGGTTAGTGAGAAATTTCTCATTTGGGTTTATTCAATCTTCCAATAACTGATCAGAGAAGGAAATCAGTTTTCATCATTTTCAATTGCATCAGACTTTCCTATTTCATTTGTACCAGTAGATTCATTTTCTTGAGTCCTCTCTTCCTCATCTGAACTGCTTTCGAATTCCTCATAACCTTTTTCGATTTCTCAACATTTAAATTTCCTCGAGCGATAAATTTACAAAACATTTATTTGTTTTATTTTAAAGCAAGTGGAGTAAAGAGCGAACATTGAAAAATATTAACGCTTCATCTTTAATTTTAAATTCAGAATAATTTGCAGCATATACAAAAGTAAAACTAAGAATTTAATGATTGTAAATTTTGTTTGCAAATAACTTCTTGGTAATATATTTCTACTTTTAATAATTCAAATTACAAAGTAGTAAAGTACAAATACTGTATTTTATTATAAATCAGCCTATGTTATGCCAACATACATTGTTGTGGAATGTTTAACATGGCAGATTTGATTGCTCTTGGAATTTCTGTGTATATTAAAGGTTTTACAACTTTCATAATATTCAAACTGAGTTTTTAACAACAAACAATGAAGCTAATGCAAACAGTTTATGCTAGGACAAAAATAAATTCGTTTCGGTAAACATTTTTTACACCAAATAAAAGTTTGAAATAAATTTAAAAGAAATATTTTCCTTTACTGTAGGAAGTTAAGTTACTTTGAATTTCAAATGCACATACTTAAAAAATGTGTCATCACAAATATTTAAACAGATGTCAATATACTAAAGTAGATTAGATTAAAAGAGAAAATGACAAAGAATCAATAGTGAGAAACTCAATTTACTGACCCAAATGCATTTAAATAACATGTTTTATTTAATCAAACTCATTCTACTAACAACGCCGTAGCTTAACTTTAAACATGAAGTTAATGGCGTATTTTCCTTCTTTACTGGCGACATTTCCGGCCACATGTTATAATAAAGTAATTGAGTTAAAATATCTTAGAACACTGAAAGTGTGCCAACTATTTTTGGAACATCAAAGCTATTTTGTCAAGGGGTGTAATGACTTTAATAAACCAACAAAAATAAACGCATTCGTTTATACACAGGATTTAAGAACATATACTTAAATAATACTTTTTACTCTAAGAATATTACAACTTTCTAGCATCATGAAGCTCGAATGTTTGTTTGATTTAAAATATTCAAATCTGCAACTAAACAAATCTGTCTTTAGTAATCAGTAAGTTTAGGCTTCGGATACCATTTTAATGTTGTTATTATTTATGCAGAGAGTTTTAATTTAATTCTATCACAATTTACATAGCTTTGATCAAAGTTATGAAATTAGGTCTGATAAACACTACCCTAGAATTTACCTCCAACAATCCATACCTAGGGTTGTTGTTTTCAAGGTAAGGTGGTTAATAATTTCTTTCTTGGGCCTCAAAAATAAATTTGTGATTCTCTGGTATCAATTTCTTTATGTTGCAGAGGTTTTTCATAAAACATTAGACCCAAAGTTTGATTTATTAAATTATCTTGACATTAATCTTAACACAATTTATTGTTTTATTGCAAATTGCTCTACTTAATAACTCTTAAGACTTGTTTTATTATTACTATTTACAAAATGTTTTGTTTCGAATTAAATACGGTAATCTACTAAATTTGCTCTCTTAGGTACTTTATTTTTCTATTTTTTTCTTTCTACAAAAATGTTTAATTTAGTTTTTTTAGTTATTTTTTACAATGTCCAAATCATTGTAAAATGACCCTTTAATGTTTGTATGACATTTTCATTATTATGATTAAAGGAATACATCTTTATATTATATATTGATGACAGAAACTTAAATTTTGTTATTTTTTTAGATTTGTAAGGGAAGCAACTGGATTTAATGTGGACATGAGGATAGGTATTCACACAGGAAACGTTCTGTGCGGAGTCTTGGGACTACGGAAGTGGCAATTTGATGTATGGAGTGACGATGTATCATTAGCTAACCAAATGGAGTCTGGTGGAGTTCCAGGGTAAATTTTACTTTAAAATGACTGTTTAAAATATTGTTCTTACGTTAGAGATAAAGTTTAAAGTATTTGAGTGTAAATTGCATAAAATGTCACTTAATTCCTTCATACCTCAATAATAAGTTTCATTTAATGTACCTAAACAACTATTTCTGTTTTTAATTAAAAATCTTCCTGGTATCATACCTACTAATTTGTAGAATACTAGGGGAAACCCCTGCGTGCTCCGTATGCCAACCCCGTTGGAACCTTCTATACATTACAACGTACAACCTCACGTCATCTGTCAAATACTCTTTCTTGACTTTTAGGCCAACGCTGGTTTTCTGTTATAAAATAAATTACATTAACCTACTGGAAGGCAAAGGTTACTTTCTTTAATTCACCTAGGTGATGCAACTTAGCTTTGAATAAAATTTGTTTTGTTCTAATAAAATTTCTTTACAACTTCCAGAATTTAAAAGATCACTAGCTCAGATAATTAAGAACTCTTTGTTTACCTTTTGGTAAATCTCAGAGACGTGAGAACACTGAAACCGCCTTAGTAACTTATTTGTGCTTTCAATAAACTTTTCATATATTCACTACTAATTGTATGAAACACAGGACATAATAATGGATAATCATTAATACAGGTAATTTAAAACTCAAGTGATTTTTGATCTGTAAATAAATAATAAATTTTATTTACCAAAATGCAAAACTAAAATATAACTTTCAATAAAATGATAATAATTTTCTTTGGGTATATTTCCCTTCTAACAATAATTTTTACACTTGATTTAACACATTTATTATACAAACAGGCAGTACGTTCTAATTTATATTTAATTTACCTTTTTGCTTATTCAAAATATGATTTGATTTAATTTTTAATTTAATTTTACTTTTTAATTACTCTACTTTATTTCTATGAATTTAATTTTAAAATAATTTTCAAGAGATTAATTAATATTTTCCTACCTAACCCAGTATATGAAATAATTTTTTTCATTTAACTTCAGGCAATTTTTGGGGACAAAATAACGTAACATACGCTTTTTACAGACCTTATGTTTGCTGTTCCTGTATTTACTATGCTGGTGACGTTTCAGTTTATTGTTTCGGTCTCAGATTCCAGATACTTTCCCCGAACAGCCTCCCTGAGGATCTTAGTCTGCTTGCAGTCGTCTTGAAGTCCTATGCGGGTTAGCAGGTTCGATTCCTGGTTGAAGTCCGGTTTCCCTCGGGTCGTTCGTCTCACTATTCCTTCAGAAGTCCAGATTCATGTATAATGCGATCGCCAGTTCGTCTCCTGAAGTCCAGATGACATCTATTTACTAACTCATTGATGCTCTCCTGAAGATTCGCTTTTTTATACGAGGGCCGTCCAGAAAGTAAAGAACGTTTTAGCATGGTTAAATAAAAACAAAAGATATCAACACCAAACTTTATTTACACAGCCACAGTACCTTATTCTACTTTTCTACGTAATCGCCATTGTTGTCGAGACACTTGTTGTAACGTGGGACCAGTTTCTCTATTCCGATGTTATACTCATCAGCCGCGAAAGATTTGAGCCATATTATCACTGCTTCTTTAAGTTCATCGTCATTTCCAAACTGTTTTCCACCCAAAAATTGCTTCAACTTTGGAAACAGATGAAAATCACTAGGTGCTAGGTCAGGGCTGTAGGGAGGATGACTAAAGATTTCCCACTTCAGACTTTGGAGTTCTTGCCGCGTTCGTGCCGAGGCATGAGGCCGGGCATTGTCGTGAATGAAAAAAACTTTAGCCGACAGCATTCCACGCCTCTTGTTTTGGATGGCGCGACGAAGTCGTTGAAGAGTCTCACAGTAGGATTCTGAGTTTATTGTTGCACCTCGTGGCATGAAATCCACATGGATTAATCCCTTTCGGTCCCAAAAAACCGTTGCCATGACTTTGCGAGTCTGCAACAATGGTTTTTCCTTTTTGGGTTTTGAGGGCGAATTTGTGTGATGCCACTCCATTGACTGACGCTTACTTTCTGGAGTCTTATACGAAACCCATGTTTCATCTCCCGTAACAATACGATCAAGAAATTGGTCTCCATCTTTGTCATATTGAGTCAAAAATTCAAGGGCTGCCCCCATGCGTTTCGCCTTATGGTCGTCCGTCAAAATCTTAGGCACCCACCGAGCACACACTTTATTGTAACCAAGATGATCTGTCACTATCTCATGTAGGAGTGATCGTGAAATTTGTTGAAAAGAGTCGTGTAAAGTCGTCAAAGTGAAACGTCGATTTTCCTGAATTGTTTCTTCAACTTTTTTCTTCAGTTCATCCGTGACTAGTGATGGCCTCCCGCTCCGATCTTCATCATGCACGTTAGTTCTTCCTTGGTTAAACATGATACACCACTTTCTTACTGATGACTCATTCATCGCATCTTCACCATACACATCTTTAATTTGCCTATAAATTTCAATGGGCTTAACTTTTTGAGCATTCAAAAAGCGGATTACACTCCGTACTTCACATTTGGCGGGATTTTCGATTAGAGCCGTCATTTTAAAACGCTGCGAAAACCAGTAGCGTGACCACACAGCAACGAGACTCACCCCACACTGAAGAGAAAGGAAGGGGCAAGCGGCCGCGCACGTAATCGCAGTAGTGGGGGATCTGCGCTGCATGCGATGCGCATTCGTTCTTTACTTTCTGGACGGGATAAGTACTTTGTAAATAATTTTAAGATTACGCAGATAAAATCCAGTAAAGTCAGTAATCATGTAACTAGATTATTCTGTAGAAATCATGAAGTCCAGATGCGTGGAAACTGCGCCTTGATAATCGTAAGAAGGCCGCGTTCAACACGTCATTGGCTTTTATAGGGCTTCTCCTACCCCTTTCACCGTTGATTTTGGTAGTTTTTTCAACTTTCTTAAAACTTCACTTTTTTCAAAGTTTTTTGGTACTGTTTTGTAGTATTAATTATTCTAGGAATTGTTATGTTATTTTCATCCTTTTTTATCCACAATGTTCCTCGCAATCTCGTTTTTTAACTCTTTCACCTTCCCCCAGAAGTTTGCTCGGTCTATCCCTTCTACTTTAGTGACGTTGGCCTGCTGTTATCTCTTCTGTACTTTGTGTTACCGTGGTCTATTGTCTTTTTTAATAACTTTCGGAGTTTTGCTCCAATTTTGATTTTTTTTTAAGATTCTTATCAGCATGATGTCTTCTTTCGCCTCGAAGTCGAAACGTTGTTGTGCGATTTTTCGTTCTTCTTTTAGGCTAATCGTAGTTTTTTGCGTAACGTTCTATGAAAAAGTTTTTCATCTCTTACTTTTTTCAAATTTCCTTTTGACACTTTCATCTGACCTGTGAATTTGGTACATGGCCGCAGTTTCACTTTTTTTCTTTTTTGTAGTGGTTTTTCCTGGGACTTAGCAACTTTCGGTTTTTCTTAAGTTTTTGTTTTAAATTTACTCCCGAAATTTATGCCAAATACCTTTGTTTTACAATACAATATAATACCTGTGACTCTATTTAATCTCTTTAACAACTTTAAAACTTAAATTTATTTTAAACTCTTTATTTTAAGGTGCAAAAATTGTCATTAAATTTAACTAAATTTAACATTTTCTTTATTTTTTCTTATAAAACTTTCTTTCTTTAATAAACTGTTTACATTTCATTTACTTTAAAACTCTTTTTTCAATACTCTAACTTTATGCAAACTTTGCACTTTTCTCTAAAATCTTTAAATATCAAAATTATGAGTTTTGTCATATAACCTTTCTTTCTTGAAATTACTTGCCATTTTCAAAAATACCATTCTTTTTTAAATTTGAGTTAATTTGAAAATGTCCCTTAACTTCTAACACTTATTACGTAATTAATTTTACTATTTACAATTCAGGAAATAGATGACCAATGCACACGTTTAATGCATTAAACAAATAAAAATCCCGAATTCGTTAATTCCTAGATCCCGGTTATTCTGACAGAAATCAGTAATTCAGGCTAAGTTAATTTTCAGTCTTTTCTTGTCGAGGTCAAAAGTCGTGTTTCGTTAGATAACAACTCTTTCGCCAGGACTTGCTGTTTCATGACCTACAAACGGTTGCTACCTGCGGCAGACTCAAAAATTCGATTTTTGCAAACTTTTTTACAAAACTCAAAATTCCAAATTGCAACAGGGTTTTTCCGTTGCAACATATAATCATGTTATGTTTTCTTTATAATAAAGGTGTAAGATGAATAACAACAACAAAGCTAAGATGGTAAATAATGTTGAATGTTCAAATCAAATTATTTCTTATATTTTATAACAGCAGTTATAATAAAAGTAAAAAGAACCAGCAAGGCACAGGTCTACACTTTAGTAAAAATCTAACCTAAAAGTTAGAAATACTAATAGTTGCTTCAAAGTGTGAAATCAGGTATTAATGGAAATATTAGAGCAAACAGCTGTTTTATCTGTTATTTTATTCAATTGGTTGCCATGGTATTCATCAGTCTAGGCTTAACCTAAGAATTTTTTCCGACTAAATTTACATTTACAAATATTGAAATAAAAAATGTTTTTATCAAAATGAATTATACTTAACTCAGGGATAGTGTAGCTTTTTATTAGTAAAACTATTTTTTCATTCGGTTCAGTAGTTCCGGAGATTGCACCCTATATACAAACAAACAAAAAAACAATCAAACGAATTTTACCTCTTTATGGTATTAGTATAGATTATATTTTTTATGACAAATTCAACCCAACTTTTGATGTCTATGTACAATTTTTTGGTTGCCTACACAGTATAGCCCTTCTAACTGGCTACAAGGGACCAGGCCCCTTAGCCGATTGCCTATTTGGCCGGATAAAAACCGACTGACATTTAAATGGCGATTTTAAGCCTAACAAGCAGCTGTACAAAAAGTTACAAAGTGTAGGTACTTACAGTACACAATCCAAAAATACAACAAATATATTGTATGTTTAAAATAACAGTGCAGTATATAGCTTTTAACAGAATAAGTAGGTTTTGTGCTGACTGGCCTAATTTTACACTAAAAGAAGACTGTTAGCTTTGTCTGTTTCTTCTCTTCTATTATCTTTTTGAAGCACTAAGGCGCCATTCGTTAACGGTGCTCTTCCCTGCATTTAGTTCACTGAAAATCTTGTTGACAAATCTCCTTTATGAATTCGTTCTAACATACAGCCTCTTTTCCATTGTGACAACAACCCGTTTTCATTTTCCACTAATTTTTGCTGTACACTTAAGAAGTACATTAACACTAAAACACGAAACAATGTAAACTAACCCAATACAACACAGCACAAACTGTAAAAAACCAGCTAAATTAAAACATGAAATATATACTAACTTCAAATGCATTTCAGTGATGCACAAGCTACAGTAATGAAACTATAACTAACTTAACAGTGTGCAATACATATAAAGTCGTAATACATATTGCGGAAATAAAGTCGCTCGGGCAATGACTTGTACATCCTTGACAATGAGTTAAATCCTATCAGCAGAACAGCCAGTTACAATGGTACCTAGCCGATTATCCCAAGGCTGGCTAAGGGAACTTTTACTGTAATTTATTATCCGCCTTAGAGAATTTAAAAAGTAAGTCTACATGTATTGATTATTGTTTCAGCCGTGTGCACATAACTAAGGCGACACTTCTGCAGCTAAATGATAGCTTTCAAGTTGAGCCAGGAAATGGTGATGATAGATCACAATTTTTAGCTGATCACAAAATAGAAACCTACTTGATTGTCAACCCCACAGTAAGTTACTGTTCATTTTTATTGCAATTATTGTCAACCTGGAATAACAGTTTTCTATTTTATTTATCTAGCTAGGTTTGCTCAAATTTAAGTGGTTGTACTACCTTGTTGATACATTTTTACGTGAAGATAAACATTTCAGTTTTTTTTATTCAGAAAACCTATTTAATCAGAGCTAGTAAAATGGACTGTTAATATTTATACGATGCAATGTTACTCATCTGAAATCCTCATATCCTTGGCTCCCAACTTGTAAGTCTATTTCCTTAAAATATAAAACTGAAATATTAACTTAGTGGAGTCTTAAAACCCTTTATAGTATAATTTCTGAGTCTGGCACATTTTCTAAGTTTGTTATTGTCTAACATGCACTAGTTTATACACCACTTTTTATATATTTACAATTTAAGTTTTTTATTCAACCAATACACTACAAAAACCTACAGAAAAGTCTGCTTCTATATTACTAATTCTGGCAAAGTTGGTAAATGTCAAAATCAGTCTACATTAAACTTTTAGATTTTTGGAATATACTTTTCTTTACTGTGGTGTAAGGTTCTGGTTGAGTATGCCTCATCTAGATGAATTTAGTTTTTTTTAGTTATTTTGATTTCATAATTTAGAACAACCTCATTAAAACGGTGGATTAAATTGATTACTTTCCCATATTCAGTCTTCATCTTTTTAAGTATCACGCCAAGTTTGAACTTAATCCAATAAACCATTCTGGATATATAAATTATATTTATAAAAGCGGTAGCGTTTCCAAAAAAGTTAGTTTACACGTTTCCTTTTTCTTAACCCACGAAATCATTCCCCAAATTTTGACAGCTTATTTACAGGACACTCTGTAACTTTGAAATTATGAAACTATAGATTTAGTACCTACATTAATAAATGTGCAATAGTAAGATGATGCAATAATACATTTACAGTATTTTTTTTTATAAAAAAAAACTGGATTAAATATAAATGGATTTATTTACTTCTTTGCTTAACAAAATTAATAGTGAATAATTTTTAAATAACTGAAACTGATTACATTATTTGCTTATTTTAAAAATGATATTGAAACATTCTCTGCATTAATAATTCAGCTTTAGAACTTTCGGTTATGTTATTGCTCTATGTAATAATAAAATTCATTATTGTAAATTTAACCAGTAAAACATAAAACTGGTACATTTATATTTGTTTTAATCAACTGATTTGTTAACAGAAATTTAAATCTATAAATACTGAAACTTGAGATTGAATAATTAATAATTCTATGTTAAATTCAAGGTTAATCCAACAATAAATCTGATTTTCTGTTCAAATATTAGAGCCACCTAGAACATAACTTAGGTAAATAGTTTTCCTTCTTAGAAATAAGCGGCTTAGACAACCAACGTGCGTACCGAATTTGTAACAAATCGGACCTAAAATGCGGCCGTTGGAGTGCGAACACATATACAGACTGTCCCAAAAGTCCCGGACCGGTTTAATAACTCCTAAACGAAACTAGCTACAGTAATAATATTTCAGACATGGCTCCTGGCTACAAAAAACTATTTTTTGAGTTGTTAGTCACTATTGCCCCTGCCCCCAAAAACCAAATTTGGGGGGTTGCCCCAAATTTTTAAATGTAAACCCCTATCGAGTGACCCATAATTTTATAGGTCTCATTGAGTTAAACACAACAGCACAAATCTGAGGTCGATATCTTGCTCCTGTCCAAAATGGCTGACATTTTAGTGTTTCTTATGGTCATGTAATTTAAAATTGAACATTTTGTATCGTATACAAAGTAAACACATTTACAGGGTTAAGATATTTTACTTTTTCAGTTGTAATAAACACCGGTGGCCCTTTAACAATTGTAAACAGATAACATTTTTGGACTCTCCTACTTTAAGTTCGTCATGACATGCTTTAATCCTTATCATTGCTAGAAAACCCCGCATCAACAAAACAATACCTGCAGCATTGGATATTATTTCTCAGTTATGAAATTGTGTCTTAGAATAATGTTGTCTAATTTTTCCAGCGTTAATTTTTACATTTATTACTAATAATTTGGCAAACTAATAATAGCTTTTTACTTTTATCAGTGTATGAACATTTACTTTTTAAGTATATTTCATTATGTCACTAAGTGAATCAGAAAGAATAACAATATTGATGATGATTATTTTTTACTTTGTTTTAAAATAATAAAAATGTTTAATACAACCAATGGGGGTCAATTTTAAATTACATGATCATAAGAAACACTAAAAGGTCAGCCATTTTGGACAGGAGCAAGATATCGACCTCAGATTTGCGCTGTTGTGTTTAACTCAATGAGACCTTTAAAATGATGGGTCACTCAATAGGGGTTTACGTTAAAAATTTGGGGCAACTCCCCCAAATTTGGTTTTTGGGGGCAGGGGTAATAGTGACTAACAACTCAAAAAATAGTTTTTTGTAGCCAGGAGTCATGTCTGAAATATTATTACTGTAGCTAGTTTCGTTTAGGAGTTATAAACCGGTCCGGGACTTTTGGGACAGTCTGTATAACACATTTAACCCTTTAGTGCCAGGCATTTTCTCCAATAGTGCACCCAAAAGTGCTGACCTGATTTAGCAAATTTGAAAGGATTTCATAAAAAAGCTGTATTTTTTTTTTATTTGATAAGATATCGTCATGATTTTTTAGTTTTTTTTTTCTAATAGACCTATAAATAATATTTTCTACTCTAAACATGTTTGTAATATACCAACAAATTTAGAAAAAATAAATTTACATACCATAACAAAAATGTTTTATAAAATTTCTAGTTTTAATGAAGAAAACAGATAGAGAAAAATATATCATTTGAAAATTGCCACATCACTTTAAGACACATTTTGTTGTACACTTATGTTAAAAACTTTGGGCCAATATCTTGCTAAATAAAAACGTTACACTACTTTTTCGAAATAAGAAAATTTTAATCCGAAGAAAAGAATTCACTTAAAGGTGTGAGATAGCCAATATAGTTGCTTTGTAAAGTAAATAAGAGCAATTAGTTTTCAGTTTTATTCTGTGCAAGCCTTAGCCGAGTGGTAAGTGGGGTCTTCCTGATCAGAAGATCCCGGGTTCTAATCTCGCGACACCAGGTAGCTTTTTATATCTGTGGTTTGAGGCTAGGAGGGTGGAAGTTAAGCAAACGGTGGTTGGGTCGCTTCCAAGCTGACGGGATACGACTAGTTACCTGGTCTGAAGGCTTGAGATGTTTTGCATAATTTTACTGTAGTATTTCTGTATATACATATGTATATAATTTTTTTTTTAAACCAATCGACAACATATGGGGGAACACTACTTTCATTCAACCTCAAATTTACATCGATTTTGTATACTATGTATATCATATGTGAAACAGAAAGAACTATTCATTCATAGTAGATTGATATAAAATATTAACAAAAATAATCATTTTTTATTTTTTAATGATTTTTTTCCGAACGTTCACACAATTGGACGTTGGCAATTTTTACATGTTTTGAAATGTCTGGTTAAACAGGACATTGGCATTGAAAGGGTTAATGAAACACAAAAACGTATTCTGGGGACCATGATCAGTGCTTAATGACTAAATAGTATCTGCAATAGATCACCATTCCTATGGAAATTAGCTAATTAAACAGCAGCTTTGGATTTTAAAACTGAACATATATTTCTTGAAAACATTTACAAATTATAATATTAAGGCCCAGCAAAGCCGAGCGACCAAAAATTATTACTTCATACTTGTGCAAAATGTAAATACAAGTTCCTAAAGTACGTACATTTAGTTAATGCAAATAGAATAGGTACTATCAGTGATAGATTTGGTATTATTACTTTTTATGTTTGTCGTAAACAAATTAAATAATAATAATAATATAAAAATTAAATATTGTTCTTCTAAGAAGTTCTTTTCTACAGCTCTACCGGACTATTTTAATAATGTTAGCGATAGTAAGTTTTTTATTAGATTTACACTAAGTTAAAAAAAATTAATTTTTCCTACTAATTTTCAGAAAAACAAAAATACCTAAACTGCTGCGATTAATTAATTTTCATTTGCAGGCAATAAGCACACATTAGTTCCTGAACTATGAGGGTTATTTTTTGTTTGGACTTTTAGAAATCTTACCAACTGAAATCTTAGAAATATTACCCAAATAACTGCTTAAAAATTTTGAAATATTTAAAAAATTACTGTTGAAACTCGGATTAAACATGATTTTAGGCTGTCAAGAATGGAGGTATTGAAGATAAACGTTCAAGCAACGGCCTTATGGTGAGTAATGAAGCCGTCCCAGGCCCAATCACGAGAAACCGTGGATCCAGTAAATCTACAAAATATGTCGAGTGTTGGGGTGCAGACAAACCGTTTGCTAACATAACTGAAAGCACTTTGGCTAAAAATATAGGATTAACTGTAAGTATATTAGTTTCCACTTATTAGAAATAAGTTATGTGTTTGTCCTCACTCACCACAACTACTAACTAATGTAAAAATATGAGTTTTAATTAAATTATAATAAACATCTGATTAAAGAAAAATGTGCAGCAAAATCGGTAGCATGTACATTATATACTTTAAATGTACCCATGGGTGCCGCCCATACCTATGGGTAGAGGGGGGTTACGGCCTCCCCCCCCCCCCTAGTTCCCAGGGAAAGAAAAATATGTACGTATATTATTAATTATAGTTAGATATTTTTCTTTAAAGAGATTAGCACTAAAATATGTTTTAAATGTTATGTGCCATTTGATTTTACATATACTTACTTTAGAGTTCAAGCATGAGCTGCTGGGTCACTAGGTGCGGCCTCTAGGAGTGTTATAGGTGTTTGTGTATTCACTGACGGTGTAAAGGTACAGACTCAATACTGTGTGGGTTAATGTTTCACCTAAACATCCAAATTGGCTTCCCAAATTTTAAAAGTTTTCTTGGGAGGTTAAAAATATCCCTGGACTCCTTTTGCCGAAGGAGGGGAGGGCACTCTTTAATACGTTCACTGCTACGCAAATTTCGTATTTCCTATGCTAGGAGCTGACCTTTTATTTTTTATATTTATAGTCTAAATGAGTCGAAATTTCTTTATTTTTTATTTTTGAACGTAATAATCACTAATAATTTAAAGCGGACGTACATGTGCGTCCATAGGACATAGGCTTAAAATTACTCTGTGAATGCTCTGTGTATTCAAATTCTCCCAGTACGGGGGTTGGAATGCGAAGCACACAATGCATTGTGTATTGAAAATACTCCCATTACGGGGGTGCGAAGAACGCAATGCATTGTGTATTGAAAATACTCCCAATACAGGGGATGGCGTACAATGCACTGTGCGTCAGCCGCTTCTCTTAGTGTTCACTGTCAAGCTCACATGTGCGTCCTTAGCAGTGAACGTGCTAGCCCATCTAGCGCCCCCCCCCCCCCCCCCCCCTAGAAAATATCATATGGACGCCCATGTCTTTACCAAACATCCAAATTTGTGCCTCAAACTTACAAAAGTAGAATTGTATAACGGTTTTAAATTTAATAAAATTAAAATCGTACCCTTGTTGGTCGGTTATGACTAAACAGCTAGTAATATTCCTATATTCTACCTTCACAGTTAAACTTTCCAAATACATGTATAATATATTGTTTTGCCATGTGTTCCTCAAGGATGTGTAAGGTGAAACGTTAGCATTACTCATTCAAACTTCCTTTTATATCAATTCTAAAGAAAAAGTGTAAGAAAGATGTTAACTTACAAAAATGGTTCCCTTATTGCCAAACCATGTTCTACGCTAGTATTCCTTGATGAACTTTTCTTACACTATAAATATAATATATAGTATTAATTATATATAAATACCTTCTTTATCCGTCTAGTGATCCACTTTTCGGTATTTATACTATCACGGTTT
>JAGFPH010003320.1:0-42293 GCA_018207615.1 Philaenus spumarius | reverse complement strand
GGATAATGAAAGTTATATATTTTATAACACTTATATATATTTTACACTTATATATTTACACTTACTATATTTTATAACACTATTGATATATTGATTAATAAGTATATGAATCTTCGTCTGCAATATTCTCGTGTACTATCGTCATTTAACCGATGAATGTTAAGTGCTTGTAAGTGTTATATGTATCTGTGTGTGTTAAGTATTTGTGTTTGATGAAGGGAAACCTAATATTACTTGAAAATGGCTGAATAGCTGAAGCGGTTGTCGTTTAAACAACGATAGTATATGAGAATATTGCAGACGGTAAGTCATATACTTATTAATCATTATATATTTAATACTACCGGTAATGTATATATTAAAATCAGTATTAAAACACTTCTCCCACCTTCCCTTACAATATTTTTCTATATTCAATTTTCTTAATCAATTTGTTTAAAAGAAACAATTACCAGACATAAGACTACCGATTCTAATGAAATTAGTCTGAACAATCACAGTTGAAAGTCATTTAAAAACCCTCCATTTAACTAAATATATTACGTACAATAAAACAATATAATAGAAAGTATTTATTTGTATTTCTAATTTGGTAAACATTACTACTTTACTATTAACATGCCACAAATAAGTTACTAATAAATGTGTACCACCGGCTAACTGTCCTCAAATTTGTATTCACCATTATGTTTAACCCACAATAATTTCGTTTTTAATTTAGGTTGATCTGTTGTTTCTGTGTAGAGTCTTGCAATGATCGAGTCCAACCTGCTTCCTAGCAGCAAAACCTGCTTGGAATGCCAGTAAGTATGAAAATGTGTATTTTGCATTTTGTACGTATTATGTTATTTAGAGAAAGCACTCTTATTCGATTTACTATCCTTCTCAATTGCTGTATTCATTCTCATCCAAACGAGCTTTGTAAACGGGTTGTGTTGAGTTAGCCATGAAATAAACTCTTGTATGTCAGAATCGTCTCTCAGCTTCCGAGACTGTCGAAGTTCTACGTGTTACCTATGAATGACTTTGCATAAGGAAGTTGCCCTACAGCGTGAAAATACGGTAATCAACATGCAGTAGAAATTATCACTTAATTTGTTATTACAGTGATTTGCAAGTTGTAAATATTAATATAAATCCAAAATCAATATAAAGATGAAAATAAATATTGTGAATAATGTTATTATTTAGAATCTCGCCACAGTGTAACATAAATAGCCGACTTATTTGTACTTGAGCCTACTTAAGACTTGTACATATATGGGGTGGGTGTGAGATCCTGATGCTGCCATGTAACATATATTTTTTAATCCTTTTCTTCTGCACATGAAAATCCAATATTTTGCCGGTTTAAGCCAATCCGGAACCGGCGGTTCCATATGGAAAGCCCTATTTATTTCAGCCCTCCGAACCAAAACTGGTATTCGAAATAAAATTTGTGTGTTTACTTATTCAAGGTGTTTTGTTTTTGAAACAACATATTAAGTAAAAAAAAACTATAAATAGCTAAAATACAAGTATTAAACTTCCAATACATTTCTTATTGAAATTATTTGAATTAAAGGGATAACCAATAAATTATATATATAAATGTAATAAAAAACTTACCTAATATACTTACTTATAATATATAATATACTTATAAACCTAAACTTACAATACATTATATACAAACCTTATTTTTGCTCACACATTTACTAAAATTATATTGCAACATCCATTGTACATAATATTTCCATGCGATGCGGTTAAAAAACTTGCGTCTAACCACTGGAGCAGCGTGCAAGCGCTCTCTTTGACGACGTCCCAAGAGCAAGCGATAAATTTAGACAAGTAATTATCCACATCATATTAAAGCTAAAGATAAGTACTACAAGTTCTATTTGAAACATTTTTGTATATTTTAAATAATTTAAAAAATATAGTTAATTAAGTAAATTTATATGCCTTGAGAAATCATTTTTTTGGTGTTTGTTGTTTAATAGGTCCTTTAATATTAACTTTATCAAAAAATTTATAAGAACAAAATATGTTTAATATGGATCAAGGAACAAATGTACAAACAATTAATTCGCTATGATGAGTATTAACGAACTTGTAAGCAATCTTGTGAAGCTCTGCATTTGTAAACTTCAAAGGGGGTGGAGGGGGAAGCACAAGGGGGAGAGGGTCTATCACATATACAAAATTCAGCTTTCCCCTAATTTGTTGCAACAAAAAACCTTTATTGACTGGGCTATTTGTCTCCAGGAAGATATCTCTGAAAATGCACATCCAATCGAGTAAAAACTGTTGATTCAAAGAAAAGAAATAACTTGTTTTATTTGTTAAATAAGATTAGACATTTTTTATGGAATCAATTTTTGTATTTAGGAAAATAACTGAAAAGTTGTAAGTTTATAGAGTTTTCCAGCTTATTAATCCAAAAACAGCATGACTTCTTTGTGGGACATGTATTTAAAAACTTGCTGATAGAAAATAAATTTCCCATAAGGGTAGCCTTGGCCATGGTCTAAACTTGAAAGGTCACAGATCGGCAACAGAAAAAGTATTTTTATTTTAATAAATAAAATATGCTTCTAACTTTTGGTTGAATTTATTTAAGGGGAACGGGGAGACTTTTTGGTATTGTAGAGCAGTGAATTGGATTTTACTATTTGAAAGAAATGGAAGAGGGAGTTAAGGCCGATAGAAGATAGCGAGGAGAAGGCGCTTCCAAAAACTTTGGCCTAGGGCGTAACAAAGCGTAAATCAGGCCCTGTTGACAAATGCATGATTAGTGGTTTAAACAAACAAAGGTAGAAAATAAGAAAATTCCACTAAGCGAAGCTTTTGATCAGGCAAAACCCATGGAATTCTCTTTCACCTGCTAGAAAATGATTTAAAAGCCAGCAGTGGTTGGAAAGGATCAAGGATATGAACGTCATTTCTTTTTAAAAAGTCTGTGGAAAAAGTGAACGAACAAGCAACAGATGATTGACAATGACATTTTTAATGTTTATACAGAGGGTTTGTTTTTTAAATGCATGCCTGGAAAGACATGAATTTCAAGGTTGAATGATGCAGTGGGGCAAACAAAACAAAGAAAAAATAATACTGTTAGTCGAGGCTAACATGGATGGCTCTTAAAAACTGCCTTTGCTTATGGATTGGGAAGTCTTCCAATCCTCAAAAACATAAAACTAAACCAAGGGCGTCCATACAATGGGGCAGAAATATGGACTCCTTAATCTTCATACCCCGGTCTAGCTCCCCTCTAGAAAATATAATATTCCAAAAATGATGTGTTTTGTGTAATGGGAATGTGTTGAGTGTTTCTTACCGAACTCTATTGCAAAAAAACAACAACAAAAATGTTTATTAGATTGCGACTTACCGTCTTCAATACTCCATTATTGTCGCTAAACGATGGCCGTTTCGGCTATTCAGCCATTTTCTAATTTATTATTCCTTCGCCATTTACACAAACACTTACATATAATTACACTACAATTACATAATAAATAAATAAAAACACACTTACACACAGGGCCGGATCTATATATTTTGCGCCTATGGGCCTCCGAAAATTGCCGCCCCTCCTCACAATTAACACTAGAAGTGTTAATGCTAACGTTTTTCTGAAGTCAAGCCATTTCGGTGAGTGTGCAAGCATATTTTCAAAAATTCGTCAAATATAGTAATTTATAAACCAACCCAAAAGTGTTCAGTAGCTTTTTTGTAGAGAAAGGTTCAAAGAATTTATATATGCCAGTAAAAAAATTATTTATGTAAAATTTACAAAGTTATTAGCTCAAGAAATAAAAATGTTTAGTAACGAAAGGAAAAAGTTCAACTTTAAGCTTACATAAAAAGTAGTAAACATGTTTTGTAATTTTTTTCGTTAATTTAAACAGTAATTTAGGTAATTACCTATAATAATTGTATAGTTGTAAATTATTATTTCATAAAAGTAATTGACTTAGTTTACTTGAATCACAAAATTAGATAAAATGAATTGAACTTCTCATGGACGCATCAAATAAGACGTTCTGTGCGAAAACCCGTTGGAAGTGCTACTTCGGGAGCGAGAGAAAGTCAAGTTTTGAATTTCCCATTTGTCAGTATTTCTCAGAACTGTACGAACAAAACCGTTAGAGTAATACTAGTTTGCTTTACTCCAAATGAAAGATTGAACTTTGGTCTGTAAATAGATATAAAAAAGTATATTGAAATAATTCGAATTATAAGAGATATCTCGTACGCAAAATGTGCTGTTTTATTGGTTGAAATCTGTCCAATTGCAAAGCTTTACAGACAATTCCATATCTTTGGAACAAGTGACTTTTGATTGGATGGCAGTTTTAGAAAGTTAAAATCTTGACGAATCCAAAGGTATCTCTATATATTTGTCAAAATATCCCGGTCAAGCACCATTGAACTTTAAGCCCGGTTTACACGCTACGATAAATCGTTACAATAAAGCGAAAGTGTGAGTAGGCCTACTGTTTACATGCAACGTTTTCTTGTCCAATCTTCATTGACGAATATTTAACTTATGATAGTTCTTCCTTATAAACCGTACGCAATGCATTATTTTTTTTAACAACAGTGTTTCTGTCTGCCAACGGATCAAACTCCTTGCATTTTTGAACGAGCGCTATGTAGGCAAGATTTTTTGTATTCCTGTCGGAGTATTCTTTGCTCTTAATGAGCCACAAACAGGTAAAACTCCGATATAGTTAAAAAAATCAGTTAAGAACTCTCGAGGTGTTTGAGCTATCTTGCTATCAATTTAATAAAAACAAAAATTGCAAACTGAATCAAATCGTAGCGATAAATGGGTACTGTTTACACGTTCCAATTTATCGTTACGATTAGCAGAAATTGATGCCGGACAACACCAACCAGCCAATCCCACAAATCGCTACAATGTCCTTTTTATACGCAACGATAAATTGTAACAATTCGATTACAGTCGGCAAAACGTTTACAGAAAACTAAAATTTTAAAACGATGATTACATATGTAAAAATAAGTTTTAAAAAAATAAGTAAATACAAAAATTAAAGTTTAAATCATTTCCTTTCCAACGGTTTTCGTTTTATTGCGATTGGATGATTTTTAGTGGGTGCAATATTCAATACAATGTAGCGTTGTCATTGAGTAGTGTTAGACCAAAGCCTAGCGCTTTGACTGCTCAATAGGGTTAAAAGCACTCTATACCAAAACCAACATTGTCTCTAGTTTACATTGAATTTGCAATATGTTTAACTCATTACAAATAAGTGTTAATACTATTTTCTTTCTCCTAATTTGCTCAGGTTGATTTAATTAGTAGTAAAACATTTTTTATATTACTAATGAGTTAATGAGATTTTATAAAGCGTTATTAAAACAAAATATAATATATGAAGTTTGAATTACAAACAAATAAATTTTTCATCTTTAGAGAAATATTATGCTCAATTTGTATTAATATTTTTGCATACTACACCAACAGGAGGTGAAGAAGCTAAATCTAATTTCACTTTTACAAATTGAATTACGCTATTACGTAATTTTTACAAGGTGAAATTCAGAAATGGTTTTGCAAAATAATAAAAGACATATTGATTTCAAATCATGTATTTCAAGTTTATTATACATTATACAGTTTAAACAATTACGTCCATCCATGTTGAGTTTGAAAACACTTTTCTTTAAAACACACTACACTACACTACTATAGGCTACGACGATTAAAACTTTAAAAACAAAAGTACAGTAAATCAATTTTACACTGAACAAATCGCACTGAATAGTTGTGTTGTAGCACAAGAACAGTGAAAAAGTGGTAATGGTGAAACGCAAACAACAATAAGACTGAACTGAACGAATGATAAAATGGACAACTGTGATTTCTCGCCTTTCTCGGTGTTAGCCGAAAGTTTATTGATTCGACGCCGAACGGAGCTGAGGATGCACGAAGCAGCGGCCGCATCACTCTCTCTCTCTCCTACACACACACACACTCGTCAGTGTACAGGCGTACATTTAATTTTTGTCAAACGAATAACTTGGCATTAGCTCATTCATGACTACATCTATGTCAGACGCTCATACGCATCTGTTGTAAAACTGGAATGGAGTTTTAGTTTTGTTCTAAAACATAGTACTGTAATATTACTTCCCAAATTCTAGTTTTTTTTGCCGTTTTGCCGCTCTTAAAAATTTGCCGCTATGGGCACGGGCCCACTTTGCCCCATGCTAAATCCGGCCCTGCTTACATACCCATATTGCTTAAACTAATTACTCGAGAACGACATACGACGATGTCCCGGTAAAATAGTGAAAATGGCTGAGTAGCCGAAACGGCCGTCGTTTAGCGACGATAATGGAATATTGAAGACGGTAAGTCACAAATCTTATAATTAGTAATCAATATTCGGAATGGCAAAGAACAATTGTTATAAAAATGTTTACATTGATCTATGGCACTAATAACTAACTATCATGGAAGATTAGCAGCCAGGCTTTAGGGCACTCAAATTTGATAAATCGTAAAAGAATCAACAAAACACTGTCCACAAAGAGATCCTATATTCTATTGCCTTTTCTGGGCAATTAAAACTGCAAAATTTAGTTCGCATGGAACAAAGGAGTTTGTATCAACATCAATGAGATAGTTTGTAAACAAGTAAATATTTTGAAACTTGTTAAACAGTTACAGGTAACTAAAACTACAAGTTAGCCAATTTACAAGACTATAAGATCTTGTAAGCCACTTGCAATTAAAAAGATTGTTTTATTTTATTCTCTTCCCATTTATTAAAAAAAAATGTAGAAAGTCATTAAAAGACCTTTTTGACACTAAAATCATTTGATGTAGTGTAAACCTTTTTTGTTGTGGCAGTTATAAACATTCCTCAAAATGTTTAACCTGGCAAAAAATTTTTTACTTTGATCTTTATTCAAGTGATACAACAATTTTTAAGGAGTTTGCATAGTGAAATCATTATCCATTAGGACAGTTAGCAAGTAAACAACAGTCTTAAAAAGAGTTTAATCCTTTTATATCCTAAAACATATAACCAATTAAATATCTTATTAAGTAATTACGTAAATATTTTGTAATTTAGAAGTTATACCATTGCTGTTATCTAAATAACCATAAAACATCTAATGTGCTTTAATATTTTGCTCAGGAAATGGTTCAAGTCAGAAGAATTTAACCCAGTTTTACTCTGGTTTCACAACCGCAATAATGAACAAGATTACAGAAACCAGCCCGATCCTTATTTCAAACGCTACATGTTGTGTGCCGTTTCACTCCTACTTTGTATGGGAGCTATACAGTTCCTTATCGTACCAAAGTGAGTATGGTAGTTATTAATTATTGTTCTATCCTGAAACCATACATGTCTGAAAACACTTATATTAGTAGGTTTTTCGTTTCTATCATTATTTAAATTGCACGATAAAAGTTAAGAAAGCTTACAGTATAACAATCTATAAATCAAACAAATCTTTTAAATATTGAACATTGTTCATTTTAGTTGAATATTGGTAACTGGATGACTTATTAAAATTAAACTTTCTTTTGTATCTTTACAAGCAACTTAAATTTCTTTTGAAATATTATAGAAAAACCCTGTCACTGTATTTTGGGTGAAAGGATTAATTTAAATTCTAGTTTTAAAACGTGTTAACTTCATCTCAAACAACCATTGGAAATTTATCTTATGGTATGTTTTAAGTTCTTTTAATGTGAGTCTTATTATGTGGTGATACTTTAAGGTAAAGCATACGGACATGCGGTTAATAGGTGAAGGTGAGCTGTGAAGTTCTAGGCTATACAGGGTGGACCAGCTAAAGTGTGACAATAGCTAACTTTTAAAATACGATTCGGACAAAAATGTTTAAGTATAACATCTACCCTTAATTTTGGATACCTTTTGGACTGTGTATAAATTTTTTCAAAATCCGCCATTTTCAATCCAAAATGGAGGCCAACTTCATTTTTTTAAATGAAAACCCCCCATTTTTATGACGTATTTGGGTTTTATGGGCAATTTTAAGACTGTTTTGTTCTATACATTTTTTTGATAAACCTAACGGTTCTCCTGTAAAATGAAGTCGAAGTTTCATTTTTTTACAGCAATCGCTCATAAAGGTTACAATAACCAACTTCTAAACCATTTTCTTAGCATTTTTTTTATCAGTATGGATAGACCCACTATGAAGAAACCTGTTCTTTAGTCTTAAAAAGGCCATTCGAGACTTTGGTGTTTGGTTTGGAAAACGCACCGAAAACAAATTTGATGCATCTCTGTAGTTTCCTCTACACTCTCCTAATATGAGGAACATACTGTAAGCTTCTTCATATGCATTCATTTTGCAAATACAACTCGCACAAAAACACAATAAATTTGAAAGTCAGTACCTTAGAAGTTAACAGTACTGTGGTATAAACTAGATTAAAAGGCAACAATGAAGAATCCGGAAACAGCTGTTGCATTGTTGTAAAGAGATAACCAGCGTGACTGATTTATTTCAAAGGCGTTTAAATACAAACCACTTTAACAATACTAATTTTAGTATGTGTCCTAAATTGCTCAATTGTGTTTGAAAGCTTTAATTAAATTTTAAGGGAGAGTGATGGTTTGATATTTTATTGTACTAATTTGATTTACAAAAAATTTGTTGTCTGAAGCATGGTTTAGATGTTGGTTATTGTAACCTTTATGAGTGATTAGTTGTAAAAAAATGAAACTTAGACTTCATTTTACAGGAGAACCGTTAGGTTTATAAAAAAAATGTAAAGAACAAAAAAGTCTTAAAATTTCCCATAAAATCCAAAAACGTTATAAAAAAGGGGGGTTTCCATTTAAAAAAATGAAGTTGGCCACCATTTTGGATTGAAAATGGCGGATTTTGAAAAAAATTTATACACAGTCCAAAAGGTATCAAAAATTAAGGGCAGATGTTATATTTAAACATTTTTGTCCGAATCGTATTTTAAAAGTTAGCTATTGTCACACTTTAGCTGGTCCACCCTGTATAACCAAATTCTTATTTTCTTTCCTCCTGCGCTTACAGAATTTTACAGCATATTTTTACCAATAGAAAGGACATTTAATGACGTTTATTTTAGTTTTTATTTCAACTTTAGAAGCAGATGGTGTATATTTTAGGTCGTCCGGTCAATGAAAACATTTTTTAATTCAAACATGAAAATTTCCTTAAACTAGAACGTTTTGTTTTTGTGGCAGGCGAATTTTGTAAATAAGAACGTTTTACATAAAGTTATGTATTAAAATAATATGTTTGTCTTAACATTGCAACCTGTTTTTTTTTAGGAGTTATAACAGAATTTCTGGCTTACTATCTGTCAGAGCAAACGGGTTTGGAAGACTGCGAACTTCAACAGATGAATTTAAATTATTCTAATTAGAAATACATTATAATCTCGCTAATCCAGCACTATATTGGACCAGGTTGTGACGGATTACTGAAATTGCCGGATTACCTACTAGAAAAAATATAAAATGAAAGAAACAAAGATTATAGCATTGCACAGTAAAAAACTCAACTTATTACAAAACTAACAACAAACAAAACCTGAAATGTTACAATAAAATCAATGTGCATGCAGTAAATGCATTAGAATAAACATATGATCCAAGATACAGGTACAAGCAAAAATATACATGTTGTGATATCACGTAAGATAAGTAAGACATGATATCATTAAATTCTAGCCTACCAGTAAAACGTTTTAAAGGGTTTTTTTTTGCATTGAAAGTCTATTTGCACCAAGAATGCTGGACATTCGAGAATGTTGGGTTGCAGTGGAGATAGCACTTGATACAATGCCGTGATTAACAGATAAACGTGGTAACAGTAAAATCAGTATTTACCTTAAAAACGTTACCTGAAATAAACGTGTGCCTGCTTCGCTCTTGCCCGAACCAAGCATATGGGGGGAAAGACATTCTACTTGTGGAAACTCGGCACGAACCAAGCATAAAGACAGTCTACTTGTGGAAACTCGCCTGTTTTTAGAGTCTTTCAAACATTAAAAGATGACTCACTAATCTTGAAAAACGATACAACCTTCTCCTTATGAAGTGTATTGTTGAGCGGCCAACATTGTATCCCTTATACAAATGAACTATCTTGTCACCTTTTTCCAGTTATTTCAAAATTTTGTACATTTTATTCAGCGTTAATGTCAGATGTTTTCACACTGCACACTAGAAAGATCAATACAGACAGGTTATGTTAGAAGCGCATTCACAGACATGCAGTGATACGAAAAAGCTGTAAATCATATGATCTTCAATAACAGATAAATTAAAAAAAATTTAACCCCAAACAGATTTTTTGGAATCATAACTAAGAACACTCTCAAATAAGTCACCTTCCAAAAAAAAAGAAAAAAAACTAAATCAATTCGGTTCATCCGCTTGGGAGCTACAATGCCACAGACACACAGAAGCACAGGTTTAAACTTATAACACCCTCTGTTTGCTTTTCGGATGAGGGGGGGGGGGGTTGGGTTAGGGGGTCAAATCAACCCCGAAATCCCGAAATTTAGTTATAAAAGTTAATACTAGGTTTAAAAAGTGCAAATTAAAAATTATAAAATAGACAACACAACAGAGGATCCAACAACATACTGTATTTTACATCATTGTGCATTGCATGCATACTGACATTTAGATTTACTTGATAAAACTACAACGTACAATACACATGGATGCAGTAGGTTACTTACAGCCTTACTCTCTTGTGAGCTTGATCTGTCTATTAAATAAGAAAACTATGAAGGTTCAACAAAAATACGCAATGCAGTGTGTAATGAAAATACTACCAATATGGGATTTGTCCTCCGAACACTGAGCCATTCACTACCCCCACCACTGAACAGTGAGTAGAAAATAAACAGCTCGAGTCAAGTACCACAACATAACAAATAACCTCTAACATCTTATTTTCATTTCTATTGCAGGAAAGTGTTACTATTCTGCATCTACGGGCCAATACTCCTCTTACTGCTTCTGTTCACGCACCTTACGACTGCACGAGTCTGTTCTAGAGCTTACTCCACAACTAGTCTCAACAAAGAACTTGGAGGAAATATGATCACACGCAGCAGGTGGATGCGGCTCTCGATATTTATTCTCACTATTGTTTTAATGGCAACAAGTGCAGTTATTACATTGGTATGTTGGCCAAATGTATATGTTTTGACATCATTTAGGTATAAATTTTTCAGAAGTATGAGTTAACTGTTCCTGCAAAAATGAGTTTGTGATTTTAAAAAATTACTAAGAAAAATAAATATTAAATAATCTCTTTTTAAATATGTTTAACCAACCCTTACTGTATCAATTTAATGTGATGTTATTGTAAATTAACGATTTGCAGAATTCTATAACTTGCCTACTATGAAATCATCACATTTCCTCTTATAGAATCGAAATCAAAATCCTCTTATAGAAACTCAATAACAAAAAGTTCACTAAATGTAGCAAAAAGATTTCTCGTATAATCAAATTAATTGGATTTGAAATTCCATAGAAATTTTCAGTCAATAGAAAAAATTATATTTTACTTTAAGATACATCACTTTAAAACCAGACCTTCGTCTAAAAATCGTCTAAAAATATTGCATATTTTTTAAATACAAACTCTATAAATGTTATAAATAGAGCCAGAATGTTTAGGCATTAAAAACACTTAAAGTAGGCAGGCAAAAAAGGCAGAAGGAAACACAAAAAAGGCACTGTAAATTAAAAAAAAGGCATAATATATTTTAGCAACTAATAAAAAAATAATTCAGATAACTTGCATTTTACTGGTTACACATTGCCACAAGGTATTTCTTTAAATTGTCTGTTGTTGGACTTTGTCTTCTGTCAGAAAGAACTGGCAGCACACACGCACAGTTAAGATATTGGTGGGAGTATGCTAAACAAACAAAGCTTGACTGTGTCCCTACCATACAGCAGGCTTACATGTATACTCCATAGAATCAACCGATATGACTACAAGGACAACAAAAGAAGGAACCTTTTTCCGTAAAAATTGGAAACAGTTCATTCTCTCTCTATCTCTCTCAATCTCTTTTCCGCGGTTACTACAGTTGTGGTCAGCGTAACTTACTCTGAACCAGGAAAAGGCTAGCGTCTAACGGATGTACAGTAGGAAATATATGTGAAGAAGCTATTCGCGCAGGTAGGGATGTGAGTGTGGAAGGGAGGAGGTATGTTATGTGTGGCGGGATGGGGGATTTGACTGCTGAGTACACTACTACCCATTCTGTTTTTTACAGCCGGAGCGCGGCCCATGGCTTACTGTGTCACTGACACTGTTTGTGGACTTTCATAATTACATGTTTATTAAACTTATTACTACATCTAAAATTACATTATAATGTATTAATTAAATAACTTAGAATACTTTAATTAAGATAACGTTAGAATACGTATTAGCTGACTGGTATTAGCTATATTATTTTTTCAAGAAATAGCATGCTATAAACAATATTGTCGACTATACCTCGTATACTGGATGCATGTTTTCAGCTCTTAAATTTCCAGATTTTTCATAGCGTACATTATTTAAACAATTTCTTTCCTTTATTACTAATTATAATTTTTTTTTAATGAGTAAATTTTATTCAGTTTGTGCTCTTTTGAGTGGTACTATTTTTATTATAATTAAAAAATTGTATGACCCTGTTATTTGAATCCAAATTAAAACAAAGTTTTTAGGAAAGGCATTGCACTAGATAACGCGACTAGCCTCTGTCACCGACTGACTTGCTACGCTGACCTCCACGCTGTGGCCGTCCCTGCTTCTGCGCTTACAGCCATTCGCTTCTTCTCATATATTTCCTGCTGTACAGCGGATGTAAAGCGATCCTGGTTCAGAGTTACGCTGTTCACAACTATAAACACTCCTAATTCGTAAGAAATATACATCTGTCAGAGAATTTGGTTTCATAGAACAAGTTTCCGACTTATTCCCGTTCCACTCTGGGCACGTTACTGTACAAACATTAATCTATTTACTTGCAAAAGGCAAAAATAGGCTTTTATAATTCAAATAGGCTGAAAGAGCTTAAAAAGGTTAAAAAGGCAAATAGGCAAAGGTAAGGCAATTTGCCAAACATCCGGGCTCTAAAAAGCATAATTTTTAATTACATCTGCTTTAAATCTAATTACCTAATACTTTCAAATTTATTTTTCAGATAGATATAGACTATGAGAGGCTGGATGAAGTTGCTTCTGGAGCATTGAGAGAAGAATTTAATCAGACTGAGTCTAATGTCACTCATGATATTTTTAAGTTTGGCCTAGACCCCATGGTTTCAGCTCCGGTGAGTTTGCATGATATTTTTTCTATTATTTCTTCAACATAGTCTTGTTAGTTCACTCATCATTTTTTAGTTTTTTTTAATAACTTATGATATTGTAAATTGTATCTATAAGTTTAGGAATAATTTTCAAGTAAAAACGAATGATAGATCAGAGGAAAGAATCTATTATTGTATTATTGTATGTAATTATACACATACCTTTTACAAACACAGAAATAAGTACCTATATAAAGTTAAACTGTCGTTGCTAAGTGTCAAAAATCTTATTAACTCACAAAATCATTTTCATTACTTTTCTAACAAGTACAAAACTGTCCTTAACAGATTGGACATTCAAGAAAAAATGTTTTTAACTGATACTTTTTTTAAAGTTGTTTTCAAAATAAACATGGCTTTATAGTTGAACTGAGATAAAATGTCTACAGTTTTCAGAAATCCATTTGTATTACTTTTCTGAAATTCAGAAAAAAAACTGTCGTTAAATGGTTTGTTCAAAAATAGTTGGAAAGATATACCCGCCTTTTAGTTTACTTAAACTACAAGTTTTAATATTTAAGCTTTCTTTTTCTTTTTTTTGTCTGACAAAGTATCAATTCTGTAATGTAAAACGAAACCAAAATATGTGAAAACTTTGGGGATATTACACTCAGGTCATTTGTCGAGAAAGTCGCTGCTTTGCATGACTGTAACAAGCGAAGTATGAGAATGTATGAATGTAGTATCAGCAGACAATTTCAATTATTATGTCTTATCGTTTAGTTTTAATCTTGAAAATATTAAATACACATTTAACTGAACAGATTCATAACCATTTTATTCTGAAAATTACTGATTCAATTTTTCCTTCTAGACCAATAATTTGACAGAAGATTAACATATTATTTACAGATTGTTTCTATTCAATGCTTTATTATCAAACAGTAAAACATTAAATGGTATTATTTAAAACTATGTTCTTGTTTCTTATTTCCAGGCTTACATGTACAGTACAGCAATTTCTATCGCAGCCATTTCAGTATTTCTTAGAGTTGGATTCATTTTGAAACTGGGACTAATGATTGGTACAGCTGCAATTCATATTGCAATATATTCTACTCATTCGTTTTTTGATTTGTATTACAACTGGCATTCAGGAAGGTAAACAAAATTTTACCGTTTCAACAAAACTAAAAATAAAGTTCATGTGTCGGTACAATATCTTATTTTAATGAATTTAGCAAAACAAAATTAATACTTAATACTTTTGAATCACTGATACTTTTGTAAGCCAACTGTTTAAGGCCACAAATTACTGTAGGATCAAACGTTCTTGTCACTTGAGGTGTACGCACGGGCATGAGCGCCCTTACCTCTGGGAAGAGGGGGCCATGGCCCCCCCTAGCTCCCCCTAGCTTCCCTAGCTAGAGAAAGGAAAATATTTATAATATTAATTATAGTCAGGTATTTTTCTTTAAAGAGATTAGCACTAAAATATGTTTTAAATGTTATGTGCTGTTGTTATTTTAGATATACTTATTTTATTTTTTACAAGAGTTCAAGTATGAGCTGCTGGGTCACTAGTCACTACTTAGTGCGGCCTCTAGGAGTGTTAATTCTTTGTGTATTCACTTACGGTGTAAAGGTACAGACTCAATGCTGTGTGGGTTAATGTTTCACTTGAACAGCCAAATTGGCTTCCCAAATTTTAAAAGTTTTTTTGGGGAGGTAAAAAATATCCCTGGACTCCTTTTGCCAAAGGAGGGGAGGGTACTCCTTAACTAGTTCACTGCTACGCAAATTTTGTATTTCCTATGCTAGGTGCTGACCTTTTATTTTTTATATTTATAGCCTAAATGAGTAGAAATTACTTTCTTTTTTATTTTTTAACCTTTCTACATAACAATCACTAATATTTTAAAGCGGACGCATATATGCATCCATAGCACACAGGCTTAAAATTGGCGTGCGAAGCTACAGTCATTCGTAAAGGTTATTATATTACCAAAAGAGGGGAGTGTACAGTACCATCCAGAATTGTGTCCTCATCGGAATCAAATTGTAAAATTTATAATTAATTTATTGAATGTTGTTTTTTTTTTTTTTTTTTTGTGAAAGTGCAATAAAATAAATATTTAGAATCAACGAGGTTTTCTATCTTTCACTAAATTGTATGATTTTATTGTAAATATGCCTCCACAAAAATCTATATTAGGTAATAGAATATAACACAGCCAAGGGTGAAAAATTGTATTCAATGCTTGCATTTATGAAAAATGATTTCAAGGAAGAAAAGTTCTTAGTAGATGTGAAGAAAGTTCAAGACAAACAACAGGGATTTCAAATCGGTCCATTATTAGAATATCAAAAGAATATAAAGAAGCGTGCGAAGATTTTAATGGGTGTTTTACTTCACCCAGGAAAACCCATAAAGTATCGAAACAAGTCATCAGAATTGATGATTTCGACAAATAGCCCAGCCAATAAAGGTTTTGTGTCGCAACTATTAATTAGGGGAAAGCTGAATTTCTGCAGGATGTTGTTATACAAAGTATACACTAAAAAAACACAAAGTCCCGACCCCCACCCCTATTGCTTTCCCCTCCACCCACTCTGCTACCTTGCAAGAGCAGTACTCTAGTTAAATGCTTACTGCTCGAAAACTAATTATGTTACCGGGGTGTTCTTTTTTTATTTTACTCCTAACAATATTATAAACAAATTATGTTATATACACGTTTTATGTAGATAGCTTAGTTTAGCCGTAATACTTAAACATATACAGAAAACTGTCACTGCAAAAAACAACAAGTTATTTCTACAAAATATATCTTTCTACCCTTCCGCCAAAGAAATAGTTTGAACAAAACTCATAGATAATTTAATTTGCTTTCAAATGATGGGTCTAATAAACTGTACAAGCGTATTTTTTACCTTCATTGACTGGGCTAAAATTTGTGATTAGAAGAATGGTATATTCCTTTTATACTCAACAGAAAAGCCTTCCTACAGTAAAAATCTTTTACCGATATCTTTCCTTTAAATTAAAATCATAAAACTTTCCGCTTTTAGTTTTGTATGAACAATAATCAGAAATCGCTAAATTTGAACAAAAATGTATTCGGAAACTATAATAAGAACATTGAATCTGAAATTGACACTTTAGAGTCTGCATAAACAAACAGCATAATTTAATATATATGTGCACTAGAGATGATCAACTCCTATAAAAGTGAGTGTACGTCCGTCACTGTAATACTTAAACAAAACCCAGCGTAGATTATACTTTGAGGTTATGTTTACAACTTCAATTGTTATAATTAAGTTGATTTTTTTTATATTATGAGTTATAATAGGACTAAATTTTGTTTTGAGGTTATAAATTGTATATAAATACAACCTTTTTTCATCAATATATTCGTTTATGCAAATTTAAAGAAGTAATACATTTTCATTTAGTTTCGGAAACATTTGTACATCTTCGTATAACATATAAACATATTCGATTATTAATTTCTTCACAATAATATTAATAACTCCTAAATTATTTGATCTATCAATATGAAATAAAAAGCAATTAAAAGATCATAGTTTTATCTTTCTTAAAATATATTATAATAACGTATATAAATTTAGAAAAAATTACAAATAGACCTACAGTTTTAAAATCCTTATAGTTGTACCTTTGATTATGAATCAAGGGTTGTACACATTTACCAAGTTAAAAATCCCCAACAGCATAGTTAGGTAGGCCTAGATAAAGTCTGTTGTTTTTAAATAGTACTTAAAAAATGATGTATTTCTGATGTGTATCTAATTAATCTGCCTGTGATTTTTCACGGTGGCTTACTAGTAAATATATAATTGTAACAATAATAATCTTTATATTATATTATCATCAGAAAAATTATTTTCCTGAGAACAATTGTCGGACCAACCACCCCTCTCTGATGGTATGATGGCAAAAACATTTGGGCTTAGATCGTCCAAAACTTTAAATCTGGCCAAGACCTTGTATTATTAAATAAATATTTTATTTATTACTGCTGTCTCAGCATGTTAACATATTAAAATATCAAAGTAAAAGAAACTTTGAATTGTTTCTTATAAATACTACTATATGCCAAGAATTACATAAATTGCTTATTAAACAATATAATTTTTTAACTATATTTTACAGTGTAGATGGGCATTACTTCTGGTTTCCAATTGGATTTCCAATCATTATTTTGGTGACTGTATTCCATATCCTAGACAGACAAATTGAATTTACCGCCCGCACTGACTTCCTGTGGAAAGCCAAACTTAAAGTGGAACAAGATGAGGTAGTATACAACACAGTAAACAAGTTTTAAAAATTCAATTTTTAACTATAAAAATCTTTAACAAATTGCTAATAAGAGGATACAATGCATGTATACTGTTTGACTAGATGGTTTCTATAAATTTATCAGAAAATGAATTGTAAAATAAGTAAAAACAGGTTTTATGGGCATTGTTTCTGTTTCTTAAACTATCAGGATGAGAATCATACCTCTTCCTTGAGTTTATGTAAAAACTATAAATCTCCACCTTTAATCCCAAGTTTGAACAAATGTAATCAATTAGCCAGTGGCGGCTGGTGAGTTATTAACTTGGTGGTTGCAATAATTATGTGGAGAGAATTTCTGGGGAGTCTGGGGGTATGGAATATGAACTCAATTTAACACATTATTGAGGAATTACACATGGAATTATACGTTTTTGTCTTAATTACACCAACATTAAAATGGTTTGGTTACCATTATGTACAAGTGAAACAAGTGAAAAATGTTTAGCTTTCAGTTAAAGGTATACTAGCCTACAATAAAATAGTAAATAAACTGCAAATAACAATTTAAATCATGCATGAATAAACATAGAATTCAGGCACATTATATGTTTAAATATCACTAACCTCATTTAAAAAGAAAGTCCATCCGTCTGTTCTTCAGAAGGGTAAACTTAACAGAATTTTAATTTTATAATAATCATAACCTGAACATAGCATTAACATAATCGGATTTATGAACTCGCCCCATATCCTATTTAGAAACTTGGCCTATACTTTTTTGTTGAAAAACTATTATATGAATTGTATGGATGTTTGAAAATAGATTTGGGATAATGGGTCAACTCTATAATCAAATCACGAATGGCATGAATATTAATTATGAAAATAATATTAACAGCTTTTGATTGGCGTCTAATCAACACTACACACTACACTCTCTGTCTAGGCCCACTCAATTGCTACAACTTATGAAGAATAATGTAAAAAGCACTATTTTAATGGAATCCAGACTAAAGACATACACACTAAAATATATTAACACAATCTAAATCAAATAAACACCAAACACAGCTAGCCAAAATACGAGAACAGAACTAACAACACATAACCTCAAAATGTCTTGCATTATTCACTAAACAAAACATGAATTATGAACATCAAGACATTATGGTGGGCAAAACCTAGCGCCCCGGTGGCTTGTTGCAGAACTTTAGTACATCTGAAGGCTTTATGTGAGTTGCCATATTGCAACTCATTAGTTACAAATCCCCCACCAGTTTCAATGCTAATAACTGTATTCGGCTCTGGTTGCAGAAGCAGTGCGTTCCGAGACGCTGCGCACGAAGGTTGGGTTGATGTTCTTCGGCTTTTCAACCGTTTGGGGACATTCTTGGCCGTAAATTTTGGATTAAAATGAGGTTGATATTGATAATGCACTGATATTTAAAGAAATATTAATGTGATTAATTATTTGTTTTCTTTCTGGGGGGTTGTGCAACCAAACAACCTTACAAGAAGCCGCCACTGCAATTAGCACTGTTGGATAGTAGAGATTAATGTACTGGGGTTTTAAAAAAGAATCAAGTTCTTTGTTTTCAATTTAACTCAAGTTTGTTTGGTGTTAACTTCAAATTTGTTTTCTGAATAATATTTAGAAACTGTTAGACATCTTTAATGTGCCACGGTCAAAATTACTTAGCTGTGTGAATCCCTTTTTCAACCTCCCTTTAGCGGTGGCCCCCTTTACCATAGGTACTATTGACCCAGATAAAGATGTGACACTTCTTAAAGCGGCAAATAATTGTTTAATTATCAGCACTTGTATTGTAACCCCATATATAACAAAATATTGTGTATTTAATATACCTAATGCCTATCGGGAATAAACTGTAAATAAACACCATGTACTACATATATATTATTTTAATGGTTGTTAAAGAGTTGTTACAACACACAAGTATATATTGAGTGGACACGTAAAATTACACGTTGAAACTATGTAACAATAACTGCGTAGAGAGATTGCCGCTAACTGATGGGCCTCAGGTAGGGGCGGCTCCATTCCCCTTTGTTGTTGGCTTCCGTTAGTCAGTACATGGAGGGGGTTTACTATTTTTACTCCAGCCTGTCACAAATTCTTCGAACCCCTTTCACTTCCAAACCGTGCAAAGCGGTTTTAAATCGAACAACTATTTACAAGAAATCATTTTCTAAAGACTTCAATTTATTCAAACAATCTTCATTGAGTGGGGAATATGTTCAACAAAATACTGTCAGCAATGAAAGTGTTAAACGGTCCCTTTAACCGGGAACGTTTTTAAAGGACGATGAGAGCGCATTGTTTTGAATCGGTTCGATTTTTAGAAGAAATGTTGATTGAAATGTTTGTTTTGGACAATTTATTGAGCAGTGGATTTTTACACACTGTTTTTGGCGGATGCGGAGCCAACAGAACGTTTAGACCAGGCCTAAATCACTTAAAAACTGCCATTTTTAATGAGTACCAAATTTCAAGATGATGGATGCCGAACTATCGGGTCTGCCAGGCTATCGAGTGACGGATTATCGAGATCTTACTGTAGTGAATAACTAGTGGTTTGAGGGCGGAGGGAGCGGTGATGTGATCTTGGCATCAGTCATATGCTGCCCCGCTAGACTCTCCTCAACACCCCCTCTCTCTTTCAAGGCCAGTGCAACCCGGACGATCTCTACTCACGCTCGTCAAGAAGTACAACATTTTTCGTTTTTCCTTGTGATCGTTATTCCTTGGCCTTATGGGTAATCCGGGCCTGATTCTTCAGAGTCCTCAACACTCCACCAGGCAACGAGCTCCAACTTTGAGTCTTATCTTTTGCCTTTTACAGAACATTTTACAAAGTGTGTTATAGTGAAACTTTAGTGAAAGAGATGGAGAACTTATATTTTTATGAGCTTACATGAAGAAGGACACCATCTTCCGGAATTGATTTTCTGTACATGAACAGTATTATTATTTTTATTTTTATCTACAAGTTTGAGATTTGTGGACTATAAGTTTGTAAACTATAAAATTCATATATGTAAATTTAAAAAAATGATGTTAACAATCTTAGAAGTTTTATTTATATCAAAAGTGACCATTTTTTTGCCACCCAAGTATTTCACTTTAGATGGTAATTTTGATCTATTCGGCTCTCTAGCCTTGTTACGATAAACCTTGGCTGAGCCTAAAAGCCATGCCTCGAAATTTTCCTGGTGTTTAAAATGTTCATCCTCTTTCTCAGTTTTACGGGGTTGCTGTTCAGATCATTTCATTACCTACAACAGGTAATTTCTATAGTTACTACAATTATACTCCACAGTACCACCTAACAGTATACACCCATTTACAGAAACTCCATAATTTATAAAATAATTAATTAATCAGTAATATTAATGAACAATTGAAATAAAGTTTGCATATTTTTTTAGGTGGAAACCATGCGAGGGATCAATAAAATTTTACTTGAAAACATTCTTCCAGCCCACGTAGCAGAACACTTTCTTTCCACAAAAACTACTCAGGTAAGAAGTTTTGTAGACAAAATGTGTTCATAGTTATAAATTTAAATTACTCGATTGATTTTGTAGGGACTATTAAAAGTTATTCAAAATCTTAAAAATGCATATGTTTTTAAATATGTAACCATTAATTAAATAGTAATGTAAAGTGATTAGTACCAAAAGACATGAGTTTAAATTTATTATTTTATATGATATCATGTTTAAAGGATAATGGTACAGTAGGATGGTAAATTTGTTTTTTATAATTCCAACTACACTCTTATGGTTGATAGGCTACACATTAAAAAACACAAGTTGAATCAAATTTCCAGAAAATATTGATAAATTTTATATTTTTGTTATGTCTTATACATAACAAGCCTAGAATTTCTAGATATGGCTGTGGGCTGTTACCGTACCATTTTAAAACTTCCATTTGGGTTATGAAATTGAAATACAATCTATATAGCAATCCTATATTTGACATTGAACTTCGAATTTAGTTTTTAGTTTGTTTGTTCATATTTACTTCAAACTTACTCAATTTATATGCATCATGATTTTATAAGGCTTGCAGAACAATCTGTCATATCTAGCCCATATAAAAACTCTCTAATAACTGGCCAACCTACCACCGATAGAATAAACGGTATCAGTTAACTGACACAAACTTTCTCCCAACTTACTGTAGTCAAAATAATATTGTTTTCAAGCATTTTATTTATTACTTTTTAGAACAAAACAAAAAATAATATTCTACCTATGTCAATCGTATAAAAAAATTATTGTCCAAGGCGGGATTCGATCGCGCGACCTTTGAATTAATGGCCGTGATCGCTACCATGGTGCTACCCCGTGCGGCCGCCGCCGCGATGCTAGATTGACAACATAAACTTGTTTATTTTTAAAAATTTCCCCATAATTATAAAACGCCGAAGTTTTGATAAAATCGGGTGGTGTCATTTTGTTTGGCATCTTAAGCACTATAAATACTGAAAATTTGATCAAAATCGTTAGAGCCGTTTTTGAGAAATTTGCATTTTTGTCGTTTTTTATGGGTTTTTAGGGGTAAATTACCCTTAAAAATTAAAAATTCCAAAAAATGAAAAAAACGCCTGGGGATATTAGGGTTTAGTACCTATATACCAAATTTCATGAAAATCGGACCAATAGTGTCCTCTCTGGTCGTGTATACATACTGACAGACTGACAGACAGACACCACTCTAAAAACACTTTTTTGGGTTCAGGGAGCACCAAAACAAAAAATTCCACTAAAAATATTTTTGGGCTCCCTGAACCAACACAGATAATTGCACTAAACCATTTTTTGGGGTTCTGGGAGCACCAAAACAGATAATTCAACTGAAAATTCAAATTCGAACAATTTTACGAAAACAATACTTTCTCCATATACTACATATAGGGTGGAGAAAGTAAAAAAATGGCAAAAATTTCCTGGTAATTTTTTTGGGCATGCAGTAATGCATTAAAACATTGAGTTGGACTGTAACGCATAAATGGGTCACCCGGGTTTCCTCCACTACTGTTTGTAAAGTGACTTCTCATTTTTGTTGTGAAAGTGAAGGTGGAATACGAAGTAAACTAGTTTACGTTCAGTACAATATCATATTTTATAGTGTATTCTTAATTTGTATATTGTTTTAACTACCGTAAAAACTGAGCAGTTAAAATAGTTTTAGTGGTACAAAAAGTTTTGTAGGATGAAGAGACTGAGCGACAGAGTCGTTGAAGGAGGTAGCTAAAATAGGACTGGGAAAGACCAAAGTGAGTGACTGGAAGAAAGCAATAAGTAAAAGAGAGAAGTAGTGTTTGGCCTATAATCGAAAAGTATTAAACTTTATTAGATATAATACACAGTAAAAAGAAAGTAGATATCAAAAAATAAATAAATAAAAAAAAACATTTTACAAAAGATTTAAGTGTAGCAAATACATATCACTAGCAGAAAAACAGATGCAATACCCACGTTATCTTTATCTTATCACTTATCAGCATCTCGCATCTGATTTGAGGATGTGTTTGATAATGAGTTTCAGTTTCCTGAAGGCCCGGCACCACTGAGATATGTATATATGAACTATAATAATTTAATACTATTGTTTAAAGAAATAATATGATTTCAGGAGCTGTATCACGAGAGGTACAACAGTATTGCTGTTATGTTTGCTTCAATACCAAACTACAAAGAATTTTACGATGAGACTGATGTGAATAAACAAGGCCTGGAGTGTCTGAGATTATTGAATGAAATAATTTGTGACTTTGACAAAGTAAGTGTTTGTTTTGTTTATTTTTCCCCAAAAGTTGATATATATCAGAAAAATAATCCAATCAATGTAAACATGTTTACAAAAACTTGAAAACTACTACCGAACGAATTGATAGAAGCTACCTTTATTTATGTGAAATCTTTCTCACAGTCCTGTCTTTTTCTTTCATGGTGATGTTCGTTTTCATAGGCGTTACCAGGGGGGGGGGGGTTATAATCCCCCCATTGTAAAAAATATTTCGCACTTTGTTTACATTAAAATACGCTCTTAAGAGTAACTTGTTTTCCACACCTATGCAAATGTAAAGCTACAATAAATTATCAATATATTGCTGACATTATCTTTGATCGAATTGGGCACTGGCACTTTATTTGATATAGCCTACAATACAGTATAGTGTATGGCCTTTAACACACACGGAGTTTTCGTCCGCCACGGATGATTATTTGCCGTGCCATCATATCAACAGTGGTGGCGAAAGAGAGTATTAGAGCATACACATTGGACGGAAAATAAACAATCGGTTTATTTTCCGCTGACGGTAGCTGTGCAGCCACTTACTACCACTAGACGGATTTTCCACCGTCTCCGCCGAAACAGTGGCGAACGTGACCAAATGCTTGCCAATTTTCCTTATTTTAGTATTTTTTTCGTATATTTCTATTCTTCAGCCGCGTGTGTAGATCGTCAAATGACGAAACCAACATTCTTAAATAATTGAAAAATGTTTCTTCTAGTTCCTCAAATCAGGAAACACAGCGTAGAATGCTCCAAAATCTTCTGTTCTTTTTTATTTGTTGGATTAACCCAAATAAGTATATTTTGTTGCTTCCTTTTCAATCGGCGAAGGAAATACAATAAAGCGAGAGTTGCTCTCTGTTCACATCAATAAAACATTAAAAGAAATAATATATTACTGTACATCACACTTTATGATTGATGAACTAGACACTTCTGTTTAATGAATCCCAATGAGGCTTTTAGACAGCGACGGAAATTTTACCACCCTGTGTGCACACTTTATATTTTATGAGCTTCGAAGGTAATTAATTCACAGCCGACAAAAAAACGCTGTGTGTGTTCCAAGCCAATGGGGTTAGAGGTAGCGCACGGAAAGTGAGGCGGGGGATGAGTCTGGTTGCTATCCTAAATTATTCTAAAATAGGCCTGAATCACAATAATTAGAAATGGAAAATTATACATACCTGTATCATTTTAAATTATTTTTGGGAAGCCTAAAACGTGTTATTTTGCATCTTAATTTTTTTTTTATTCCCCCCCCCCCCCCATAACCCCTCCCATACAGTCGTCCTGGTTATGCCTATGATCGTTTTGCCTATTCTTCAGGAAAGATAATAGATAGCACTATCCGTTAAAACACATTACACCTTGACATGAAAACACATACATAGCACACAAGCCATATATGCTGTACTTTAATTTCTTTGTGTAAATTAAAATGAAGAATAGACGATTTCTTTGTGCTTGAAAAATAGGTGAAACGATCGACACCACAAAATAAAAAAGACTGTGAGAAGATTTCACTTAAAGAAATTAACTTATATTTTACCTTTTTTTTCCAAAACAAAACTTCATAATACTTTTTTTCTGTTTCAAGATAAATAAATAATGTGTTTACCAATTTATTCAGAGAATAGCTCTCCTAGAAGAGGTTTTTGTTTTTATTGTATTAAGTTTCAGGTTTGAACTAGCCCATGTAGAAGAGAAATAAATTAGCCATTTGAATTTTAGTCAGTGCCTGATTTTGTTCATTCCTTTTATTACAATAAGAAAAACAAAACGAGATTAAGATAACAAAAGAAAAATATAACTCACTTTAACAACAGAAATAGCAAAATAAATTGAAATATAACACACACTATAATACATTACTTAAGGTAAAATACACAATAAAAAAAACCAATATTACTCCTAAGTCCTAAAAACAACAACAACAAAATTTAAGAAGGAAAAAGGAATAAAATGATGCAGCCTCCATGGGTCTGCCTATTTTGAGGCTGCATATTCTCAAGGAGAAAAAACCGATATCAAGATGTAATCGGGAGCAGTTAAATTCTTAATAAATTAAAATTAAATTTAGAATTGATTACAAAATATTACAAATAAAAGAAAGAAATGAGACTTTGTTCTGTGATAATTAGGATTAAGGATTTGCATTCATAATATAAATATATACAGTAGAACCCTTCTTAAGCGGTCTGGTTGGGACTGAGATTCTCGCCGGTTACTTGTTTGGCCGGTTGATCCAAGGTTCCCGTAAGAAATAGATTTTTGTTAAAAAATAACCTACATATTTCATAAATAAACAAGCAAATAAGACGTTATTGCATCCCATTTTATTATATGTACCACATACATAAACAAACACCAACAAATTAAACATTTTAAACTTTGAATATTGAATTAACATATACCGTATCAAAAAATCAGATATTTTTTCATTTCTTTAACATTCAAAGATTTTGAATGCCATGTCTCTCCAATTTCGTACGTTAATCACGTCTAATGCCGTTGAATCTTTTTGCTGCTCAACATATTACGCAATATGTTACAAATATTAAATATTTTGCTCCCACAAAATTCAATAAAGGTTCCGACAAAGCAACAGACGAAGAAAAAGAAACAAAGTGCCGCCTTGCCAATTGATTCTAAGAAAAAATACAGTTGCCGCGGAAGCAAGAGGAGAATCGAACTCACTCTACCCCTCCCCTGTTCTGTCTGCTACAACAGTAACACACATTGCACACCTAATGTTGCGTCACACAGCTTTATTTTTCAAGAAATGACTGTTAAACAATCAATGTTTAACACTTCGGCCAGTTACAGTAATATAGTCTGTAAGAGAAAAAAACTCTGTTGTTTCATGGGATAGGTCGGTTAATCCGAGGACCGCTTGATCCGAGGCCGGTTAAGAGGGGATCTACTGTACTATCTCAAATTACATATACGTAACATACACACTCACATACCTTAATAATCCATACTCACTCTCTATATATACACATTCACAGCTACAAGTTCAACATATTAAAAAGAAACACAATACTGTTCAAAAATATTAAAAAAAAGAAATATTTATGAAGTGACTAAACATATATGAAGTACCTAAACATAAATTATTATATTAATTTAATATTAAAAGGAAGTCGATTTTAATTAAGACACCAGTGTTCTACAAACAAATAGTTTCTTATTGTTGTTTCTTATTATTACTTGTTTAATAAGCATTTACAAATGAATTACCATAACTACTTATATTTATATACTTTCCGGTATGATTTGCAGCTTCTTCTCAAACCTAAATTCAGTTGTATTGAGAAAATCAAAACCATTGGCAGTACTTACATGTTGGCTGCAGGTCTTCATCCTGGAGAAGAGAGTAAAGCTAAAGGGGTAAGGACCAAAATGAATGTTTTTGTTAATCATATTTTGTGGCACTCTAAACAATCACATAAAATACTAAAGAAAACTTAAATACAGAGAGAGAATGAATAAATGGCAATGAAAGTAAATTTACAAGCCAAGAGTCTGAGAAAGAATTGAGTTTGTTTTGTTACATAATATGTCCTTATACATCACTTATGCTTTGTTTGCCTAATTATAAAGTGGATCCAATAGTAAAACTTGTTTTTAATGTGTTTACTACTATGTCTAAGGTGATTTAAATTCATTTTAATACATTTTTTATAATTTTTTTTATAACTAAGCTTAATTATTTACTTTATGTCTGTCACATGATTTTTTAAATTTTAATATTAATGTAATTCAGATTTGTTTTCAAGCTTTATATAACTTTCATGATTTTGAATTTTGATTGATTGTTGTCTAAAACTTGAATTATTCATAAAAACCCATCTTAAAAAATAAACGGTTACTTGTCAAACCATTTTTATAAATGAGAAAGGCACAAGTATAAGGTAACAATTTTACCACCAACCTTTCGAAAATTCTATTATAAATTATCAAGTAACTAAAAAGAAGTAATCACATAAAGGAAAAAAGATGATCTGTGGTTGTTAATGTCCATGAGAACTGTTTGTAATTAATTTGAGTTGTGAGTGAACTCCCTGCTTAACCCTAGGTCACTAACATTTCACAAATTTTATGATAGGGGTTGCAAAAACAAAAATATCTTTGTTTACGAGAGTACTAAAGACGCGCTGTTTCCTGCTTCGTCATTTGTTGTGGTGACTAATGGTATGACAATGTAACTTTTAACCTTATATGGTTTCGCCTTGACTTAAAATTAACGTGTATGACATTCTTTAAAAAAAATCTATAAAATGTTAATTAACACGATTTTATTAGTTCGGTTTCCGTCATGTCTGTCTGTCTGTCCGAGTGGAACTTTGCATTCGAATTTAAACTAACTTCCCGATGAGCTAGAGACTTGAAATTTTAAATATAGGTCAGAACTGAATGACAATACAATATCCTCCGTGAAATTCTCCATTTCTGATAGCAATTATAGAAAAATACTTAGGAAAAATAATCATCGAGTGCCAAAGCCTACCAAAACCTTCTTTATAAGAACATTTAATTTTTTGGCTCCGTGGTTGTTTAACAAATTACCTCAAGACATTAAATGCTTGAAGAGTCCGAGAAAATTTCATAGAGGTGTAAAGGGGTTTGTTGTTGGTTTGCAAGGATGTAGAACAGTTATTTTACATCCCGCAGTAACCGCTTTGTAAAAGTAATACATTTCTTGGCCTGGTGTTGACCTTTTTGTATTTGAGCGTCACTTTTCTTTTACTATCGTAATACCCTTTGAAGCGGAAATTGTGGCTGTATTATATTCCATTTTCAATTTGTTAGGATAAATTAATGTTTCGTGAAGGTTTTAAATGTACCTGGATGAAAGGGGCATGTTGTGATGGCAGGGATCCTACACTCAAGGTACTTGATTGTATATCTTAATATTAATATAATTTGAAAAAAAAAGTTATTATAATTTTCTTTTGGGAAATGGGAATTTAAATGTATTGTTACTGCAGCCGCACTGAATTCTGTTTTAAATTGAAATTTTTGTTTATAATTTTTGTAATGGAACCCCTAAGCAGGCGGATAGCCTTAGGGGTCCTATATTGCGTTTTCTCTAGAATAAGTATTTTCTTTCCTGAAAGAATTGGTTATTTTATATATGTGTATTTTATTTTGTTACATTCTATTGTAGTTGATTTATAATTCTTGTTATTTTAAGTTAGTTAGTATTATTGTCATATTTAGAGTTATGTAGAAATATAAAAGGAAGAAAATACAAATGTATTTAATTTTGTTTAAAAGCAATAAATAAATATTCAATCAGGGTTCGGTTTCCGTCATGCATGTCTGCCTGTCTGTCCAGGTAGAACTTTGCAATGGAGTTTAAACTAACTTCCTGATGAGCTAGAGACTTGAAATTTTAATTATAGGTCAGAACTGGATAACAATACAACATTCAATCGGAGTTCGGTTTCCGTCATGTCTGTCTGTCCGTCCGGGTGGAACTTTGCAATCGAGTTTAAACTAACTTCCCGATGAGCTAGAGACTTGAAATTTTAAATATGTCAGAACTAGATGACAATACAATATTCAATCGGAGTTCGGTTTCCGTCATGCATGTCTGTCTGTCTGTCCGAGTAGAACTTTGCGACTAAAAAACAAAAAAATATTAATTAAATAAAAAACAATTTTTAATATACCACGTTTTTAAAACGAACTAAAAAGTATAAAACAATTTTCCTTGGGTCCTTCTAAAATTTTGAGGGTGAAGTTTTAGTGGCTATGAGGTTATTTATAAAACTTGAAGATTGAAAAACGTAGCCAGTAGATAAACTGGATAAACTCACAACCAATTTCAGTGCATTGGAAATGGGATTCATTGTAATGTAATTTATTTCCTCCTCCTAACTATCATGTTAATTTTCTATTCTTTTACATAGTACTTGTTACAGTTTTGATTTAAAAAAAAAAAAATTCATTTAATTATTTTACAATGACCGGTTTGATTTTTCTTTTTAATAGTATCATCAGCATTATTTTCCTATAATTTAATATAAAAATTTGTAAAAGATATAACTACTATTTCTGTGGCACACAAACATCAGTAGAAAGTAAGTAAATCATACAGGCATTGCACTGTTATATTATTTTTTGTGACAAAAATAATAATGATACATAGTCGTCAAATTTACTAATGATTAGTGGTAAACGATATAAAAATATGGTTTGTAATCTAGGGTTAATTTAAACTTTGTCAAATTAATACATTTTTGCATTCCTATACGTTTTGTGACTTGTGATACACCAATCCTTGGGGCTACCCTGATAAAATCAAGCAATTATTATAAAAATCTTATAAAATCTCCCTATTATATAAAAAAGTGTTTCTACTTCTTCTTCTCATAATTATAAAGTAATAAGAATAGCTACTATCTAGCGAAACCACTGCCAATGGGCTTGGAAAAATTAGCGTTGAAAGCAGATCCTGTTGAGTCAGTAAGAAGAAAAATAAATCTATTATATAAAAAAGTTTTCTTCTCATAATTTATAAAGTAATAAGAATAGATTAAATACGTGTATTGCATAGCGAAGGCGTATTGCATAATTTCCAGGCGCACAAATTCATGAAGTCGAATTCAAGTCGAAAAATAAAGTTGAACGGGGTCCCCTTGGAGGTGGGGGGGGGGGGGGTCAAAGCCCCCTAGTGTTGCATTAATAGTATTAACGTTTATTTCAATATAGCACAACATTTTGTATAAATTATCTAATGGTAGTCTGAATTTTTGGTCAGGATCTTACAAAGCTTGCAGAACACAATGTTATTGTTCTGGTAGACTTTGCAGTTGCTTTGATGGCAAAACTTGATCAGATCAACAGAGAATCATTTCAAAGGTTCAAACTCAGAATGGGTAAGTTGCATTTCAACATAATTATAATTTTCTCTTAAAACTTTTCTTTGTTTCTTCTAACAACTGCTAATTTTTTAGTTCTGGATTAAGTTTATAATTAACATTAATGTTCAAATTATTCTTTTAATGATAAATTACTTTCCTTTTATATAATATTACAACTAAATATTGGTGAAGTTTCATTTAATCTTAAATTAAATGTCTACAAGTCTTTATGAAGTCCTGTAATTATACGAAATTTTAGATAAAGAACATCTGTAAGATTATTTGATTTATCCCTCATTTATACATTATGACCTTCCCAAAATTGTATTTTTATAACTTTATAAATGTTAACTAGCTGCCCTATCCGGCTTTACACGGATAGACAAATCAAAGTTAAATGTATAACAAAAAAAATATATCAATAAATATATTACACTATGTATTTCTTACAGGGATTTTTAGTAACTTTGACCCCCCCCCCAAACCCCCCTAAAATTTCGAATTTTTTGAAAACCTTTCTTAGCGAGCCCCTGGGGCCCTAGAGGAACCTGCATACCAAATAATGTCATTCCAACCCGTTCAGTGGTTTTTTTTAGTAACTTAGAGCCCTTACCCCAAACCCCCCTAAAATTTTGAATGTTTTAAAAACCTTTCTTAGCGAGCACCTAGGGCACTAGAGGAAGCTACATACCAAATTTCATTGCAATCCGTTCAGTAGTTTTTGAGATTTCATGATGAGTCAGTGAGTGAGTGGTATTTGGATATTATTATGTATAAAATACAAGTTACGTGTATTGTCTTCTGAAATGGTATTTTATTTTCTTTGACTTCCTTTTCTAAATTTTCGACTCGCTCGCGTTGGTGAGAGAAAAATATTCCCAATCTGTCAAGGTGTAGGCTATGTTCGGTTTCAACTTTCTGACTTTGATTTTGCTCTTCAATTATTGTCGTTTTAATTGGAGTACATTCCTCTTCGATTAATGCCTTGCATTCATTTCTCATCTGATTCTGTGCTTCAGAAACGTGTTTCTTTAGGCTATTATTTTGGGTTTCCATCTGTAAAAAAATCTCTTCGTTGGTCCGTTGATTTGTGGCGGACAATTCATCTCTAATTGCGTTGTGTTGCGTTCGTACCTCTTCTAGCAAAGTTTCTTGGAAAATTATATTTTTATTTTCCATTTGTCGCATTTGATTTTGAACATCCATTCTAACAGAATCGATAATATGTTGAGTATGGTTTTGTAATTGTTCCTCGTTATTTTGAAAACGCTGGTCGAGTTTATGAAATTGTTGATCAGTGTTTTGTAAACGTTGGTTGAGTTTTTGAAATTGTTGGTCAGTGTTTTGAAAACGTTGGTCGAGTTTTTGAAATTGTTGGTTGATTTGACCCAACAAGTATTCAAGAGAAAGTGGTGAAGTTTTATCGGCAGACATCATCTGGTGGAGATAAGATTTTGTGGCTCAAGACTTGCCCTTGTTTCTACAGATTCCGACTCATTCTCGCCTATAAAATTGTCACCTAAACAAATTTCCATTTCCCTTACAGACCGTTCCCCTATTATTACATCTTCTGACTGGCGGTAGTTTATTTCAGGAGTCCGCGACCCTTCCATCGTTTCGCCCTCGATGATGTTATTGTGTTCCGCGTCCACGTCTTCTGTTTCTGTTCGGCGGGACGAATAAATGTCATGCAAGCCTTGTGACTCACGAGCTCTCTGAGTTATAGTGACTTTTGTTCTCAAATTGTAGTTTGACTCTTTTTCCATTTTAATTTATAATAATGGTTTAAATTAATTTATTTTACAATATATATTTATTACTATTATATTTACTTATAATTATAATAAGGAGTTATTTAAGGTTGACTTGGGAAAAGCTTTTTATTATATTTACTAATTTTCATATTAAAAAAAATAATTTTTCTTCAAATTTATTACTTATAGGACAATGAACTGAAACCTTGTGACCAAATTGGGAGTGAAAAAATAGTTTGCAAGTTTTGAATTGTTATGCAAAAATCTCAGTTTTATTATTTATGAATTTTAAATGCTACTTATCATAGACCGTGAAGCGATTATGATGTTTCAGATTGCCTCTTCATCCCTTTACTTAAACTAAATTTGTTTTATTTCATTTCATTTTCCCATCAAAAACATTCATATTGATTTCTTTTAAACAGCTGTGCAAATTTCATCTGCATGTATTATGCGAAACCTGAACAAATACTCTTTAGATTACCAACCTTACATTTAATAATAATTATTTTTCAATTATTCCCATTTTAAATTCCATTATATACCCTTAATCCTGTAAGAAAACATTTTCATTACAATAACACAAATTTGTTCATTTCAGTTAATGTGAATCTACTTAAACAGCCTATGTAGGGTATGGCATCATTTTCATTCAAGCGACGTTCTGCGACAACTGCTTTGGTTCTATCTGCCCATGTGTGATCACTCTATTTATGTCCTTCATGAATCTGTATAACATCTCAAAATACCCTTTTAAAACATTTTTTTATTTTCAAATTGATGTAACATGTTATACAATTAAAAATAATACTCCAAACTCTACATTAGAATGTTCAATTTACTAAGACTACAAAAATACTAACCAAAAGAAAAATGTTCTCAGTTCTCATCTTTTTATGATAAGACTATTACCTCTCACTTTGCTGATTCTACATTACTCAGTATTATCAAGTTACAATCACTGTACTACTGTGAAGTGCCAATCTTTGTAGCTTTGCTTTCTGATGTCATGCTTACAGCTTAAGACTGCAAGTTTGCAAAGTCTAGCAAGTATACAGTTTTCTTGTGAACACGTTTCTAGCTAAAATTCCGCCATGTCTGCATTACCACATCTTGTTTGCTCTGACTCAATAATTATGACAACTACTTTATCCAAGAATTACTGAGAACAACTTTTATCTAAAATACTGAATAATAATACTGAACAAATATTGAAATATGTAAACTGTCATTTCCAACGTACCTGAAACAAATTATCTAACTTAAACTAATCTTGCCTTATACCTTGTGTGTATGTTACCCCAGCCACATTTTTCGTGGCATGTGATAGCCCTGTCTGACGAAGTTTTATAAAGACTTCAAACTTAAAATCAGCTAATGACCTGGTGATTACGTATACAGTGTCATTGACCTACATCCTCTTTCAGTTTTTAACTGACTCAAATTTCCACTTGTAAATATTTTATGCAATACCTTGCAATAAAATCAACATTTCATACAGTCGGATCAACTGCTATGAAAACACAAAATTGTTCTGCCTCAAGAACACTTTCCAAAGACATCTTCTTATGTCCTTCTGTGACGACTAAACCTAACTAAATATAATATATAACCTTTCTTCAGTATTTCTTATTTCATCGTAGACAACAAACAGTTCAATACTCCATATTCAATTATTTCCAGTTGTACAATAATAATACATTTTATTTCACATAAACGCCGATTTCTTTTTCGTAAAAACAACTTCTTAATTCATCGTACTCATTTATATAACAAAATACGACCATTTCAACTAATGTTCACTATCATTCTTCAATTCATTCTTCAACTCCCCCTCGGTCCGTGAGTAGACCCTTTTCTTTATTATTAACGATTTAACAATACTCAATAGTAATTTTAACAAAGATAACTGTAAAAACACCCCTGGTTAGCACAATTAAGTATTACTTCATTTGTACAAAATCACTTACCTAATTTTATTTTTTTTAACTTTTTCATACCAAAAACGTATTAAAATTTTTTTTTAAAGCTTACTTACATGTATTATAATTTTATTTTTATTCAAACTTATTATCTGGACTATACATTAATTCAAAATGAATCCTTGTTTAATCACACAAAAAAAAATCGTTTACAATAATATATTTTAATACTTATTCATACCAATTACAAAAAAAAAAACTTATTAGGCTATCCCACTTCTGACACCAGATGTAACGGTTCCCGCTTCCGTGGGCTCAGCTCGCCTGTGTCCGGCTCCTCGAAGCGGCGCTTTCCCTGGTCGGCCTGTGCCTTTCTGTCCTCGTGCGGACGTACGGACGTTGTCAGGATGGTTGGTGGTGAGAAGGTTCGTTAAAGAAGCGGTAAACGGGTAGTTGATTTAACATTCTTTATTAAATCAACTCTCTGCTTGTCCCGTACTAAACTAAACTAACTCTAATCACACAAGGCAAATGCAAGAATTATTCCCCCCATTTATGAGTCTACTCACGGACGCAGTCTGCGGACGGACTGACTATTGCATTTCTTGATGCTTCCAACTAACGTCCCCCCCTTACTTTACTCTAAACCTCGATCTCAGCCTGCATCTCTACCTAATCTATTCTATTACTTTATATTACATTATTATTATTATTATTAAATATTACAAGGTGGAGGGTACCTGCCACAGTAAAACCTGTCTTGAAACTCGTTATAGGCTATTCGTCTCTTCTTTAAATCGCCAATAAATTCAAACGAATTTTGCTGTCTTTTAAGAAGGCTATAATTATTGTTATTTATATCCACGGAGAATTCCTCAAAGTAATGAAAGTGGTTTTTCTTCTCAGTGATATAACCGTACAGATCTCTCACCATCAAAACGTGTGCAGTTTCACTTTGAATGGCATTGCTTGGTTTATGAACCCTGTGAAGTATAGTGCTCCAGAAACAGTGGTTCCAATTTTCAAAGAAAAATTCATGATTCACATCTAGTCGTTGCTTATTCTGTCAATTTATGTCAAAGCAGTGTGTATTACTGTACTTGCCAAGATTTTCGTAAACTCTGACGCGCATTGTCTTTTCCTGCCCACCGAGTGAGACGCAATTAGTTTGCTGCCTTCTTCTGATAAGATTCCTCTATACAAACTGTTAAGCACTCCCATCGATTCGTAGAGCACGTAAAAAATACATAGATTTCTTGTAACAACATAAAGAACACATCATCGATGTTTATAAATACTTTCTGCTGTTAAATAAAATCCAACAGGTTTATTTTCAGTTAATTTTTTTTGGGTTAATTTCCTAACTTAAAAATTAGCAGCTCTAGGCTGCAGCCTACTCAGCCTATTTGGAATCTGGTCCTACCTCAGGGGCATAACGATTTTGTGCCTCTAGGAAGTTGGATGTGAGAAGTGACTAAATTAATTTGTCTGCGGAATACCAGCCTACAATGTGTGAATTTAGAAAACTAGAAATAGGGCTTAGTTTGCTTTGACATTTTCAGGAATTTATCGTATAGGGGGGGAAAACACGAGGCTACTGAAGATGCCTAGTGATGAAACCTATGTTGCTCCATTCTATTTGTGAAATTTACCATTTGGTCATTTTGTACCCTATTATGGAGTTCCACTAAGTGCTTATTATTTTTACTTCAAATTGTAAAAAAACTAATTTCCCATATTGTAATGGGCCCAAACAAATGTTTGGGTTAAACATAATTAAAATGTAAACAAAAATAAGCTTACTTGGACACTGTGTTTAAAAGGTTTAAGCCATGGCCCTGTGATTGCTGGAGTTGTTGGAGCTCAGAAACCACAGTATGACATATGGGGTAACACTGTGAATGTGGCTTCTCGGATGGACAGTTGCGGAATCATAGGTAGACTGCAAGTAAGTTGGTACTTTTCAAATGTTGAACTTGTTAAAAGCACTCACAATATTTGATGTTGACAGTAGCACAAAATAACTGTACGTTTAAATTTTTAATTTTTATGGTATAAATTTGCTTTCCGCTAGAGTTGAAATTTGTGTAAGTTCTTTTTGCTACATGGTTGCCAGAAATATATAATTTAGTAGACACGGTGAGTTTTTTATAAGTGAAGCTTTTTTATGTTTGTGTTATTTTTTTACTTCAAGATGCTAACTTGATTTAATATATTTTGTAAATAGTTTATAACTGTACACTTTCTTTAGTCTAATTTTTTTTTTTTTTTTTTTTTTTTTTGGCAATGATGGATAATTTCTGGTAATGAATTAGTTAAATTATTGTTATTTTTCACCAATTTTAAAAGATGTGTAATAGTCTTTAGTCAATCTTGTATTTCTTTGAATTTTTTAAGTATATGTAATGGGTTTAATTTGTTTAACTGATTTTCGTAGTATGTTATATCCACGAAGTATATAAATAAGATGGAGGGAGCGTTATAGTCTGTCAGTGAGGCAAGCTGCCGGAGAAATGTGGCAGCGACCTTGCTACCCCCTCCAAATCGCCCTGCAATGTTTGTTTTCATTGTTTTACCATCATTATTCAAAAGTGTTCAACCAAAACATTCACAAAACAAAAATTAGGAACAGTTTGTGTAAAACAATTTTGTTTTTGACCCAGTAAATGTATTGTCTCCATTGACTGGTTTTCTTTATCATCTATATAACCTTATTAGTGAAATATAATTTTACAAATAAATTAAAAAACAAAATAATAAATGAAGCATACATTTTTTTTTAAAAACATAACATATTATGTTAAACTCGGAAAGGTAAAATAATTACTAATATTTGTATAAAAAAAGTTTTGCATATTACTCTAAACAATTAGTTATTTCAGGAAAACATAATAATGAAGTTAAAATTGCCATTCATGTTTAAATGTTACTATTATTTAATCAATTTATTTATTATTATTTACTATTATTTGCAATGTTACTATTATTATGTTACAATTATATTACTATTATTTATTTAATAATAGTAAATAATTTAATATTTGAATACGATAATATTAGAAGTTATTTGATGTGATCTTCTGATCGACACAATAACTCAGTAGCACTAATATGCCAGGACAGCGTTGGGTTACATTATAGTTGTGTTCAACCTGTCACTGTTCACCGTGACAAAGTACTCGTCTTGGACAAAAAAGGTAAATACATTCTTAAGGTTCGACTATTTATCTATAACTTTGCCGCTGACTTAGTGTCTCTGGCCCAAAAAATAAAAATTTTCCTCGTTTACTAACTTTTTCATGTATTTTTTCTCACATAAATAATTGATGAAACTTTAAACTTTGATAAAAAAAAATGTGAATGAAATATAACTAATTTGATGCATACTGGTGGCTTGAAAAATTTGCAATTACCATTTCGGCTAAATTTCACATTTTTCCCTACATTCAAAGTCAATCAAAAGGCGGTACAAATGAAAGGCTGCAAACTAAAAAGTTCATCGCGGATGATCGAGTTGACGGATTTTGCCTCACCGGCTATAAAGGTTTATTACTACGTAGTAGTGCTCTCTCCTTATTTACATACTCTGAGGTTATATCTAGTTTTGAATCTTCAGTTAAGTTTTATTAGTTTAATATTTTATTTTAAGTTAATTACAACAACTAAGGTATCTTCAATTTCCTATTTTTTAAATCAGTATTTTTTTTAAATAAAGGTAATGTATATGAAGTTTTTTTTATAACTATGGCTTATTAATTAAAACTTTATTTTATTTAAACGATTGTATTTTATCAATATTTTTTTGTGAATTGAAAATTTACTGTTCCTTTTTCAATAAAGATACACAAATAATAATAACAAGTTCTACACAAATATTGAATGATTAGTAAAAAAGTTGTACAAAAAACCAAAAAAGACTAACTTTAACAAAATATTACAAAAACTAAAAATTTCTTGTAACACATAAAAACATCTATATCTATAGTTAATAAACAAATTGCAGTTAATAACTTTACAAAAACATTACTTTTGCACACAAAATTATAAAGCCAACTACATTAATACACAAAAACATATGCACTTCATCACGCATAACAAAAACTGCAAATAAAAAAGGAGACAACAAAAGGCACCTCTAAGAATAGGCCTGTGTAGAGGATTGCCAAAAAAAAAAATAATGAACAAAAATAGATTACAGAATTCAAGCGAACATATTACTTAAAAAATTATACTTAAAATATTACCTAACTAGTGAAGATCGCAAAATGTAAAAACATGTATATCAAAAGATAAAATTTCATAATTACAATGGTGGGTATAGTTTTGACTATATCATAATTCCTAAGAAGAAATCAACCTCTGGCAGTTCAAGTAACCACTTTCAGAATTTTTTAAGAAAACTCTTTTTTTTAACTGTATTTAATATAATTTAGTAACTGATTAAATGTTCTGGGTGCGATGAACTCAAAAGTTTTGGTGAAAAAAGTAAAATTTGGTTTTGTAATCTTTAAATTTGTTTTATCTTATAATCATTAACCATACTTGGAATATTACCGCTTCTTATATAAAACAGTTCCATTACCTTATAAATATACATACAGTTACTTTATTGGCAATATCCAAGTTCTACAAAAAGAGGTTGGGAATGTTCAGTTTTTGATTTTCGCATTATAACTCTAACAATTCTATATTGTATTATTCTTAAGCAGAAATTTGTTTCAATTATTATAGTTCTAATCTACAACATTTTATTTTAAAACACACACCAATTCTATGTTAACTACATCTTATCCAGTGGTGCAGGCAACATAATTTACAGAATGTCCAGAGTTAGAGAGTTAAATTTTGAATAAATGATACTACAGTAAAATTACAACATATAAAAATTAAAAAAAAAAAAAAAATTAAAAAAAAAATTTTTAATGACAACATTTTAAATTTTTTATATTAAATTATTTAACGTACAAAAATAAATAAAGCGTACACAGTACAATTTTGATAAAAAAAAGTTAAACTATTTCAGAATTTGAGAATGTTAGTAAGCATACTAATATTCAACAGTCTTTGTTCAGTTGCGAGTTCTTCATTCGCCTCATTTTCTTTAACAAATAATTCTCCTGAATGTACATAAGCCCCAATCTATTAAGGTGCTCCTCCCCTTTTCTATTTTTAAGATGAGTTTTCAGTGACTTTAGTGATGAAAAGGACATTTTCTAGATGTAAGGCAGTCACAGGAAATAGGAGATAGTGATTTTTCTCTTGTAGTAGGTAGCTGAAGCCAAAGATGAAATTAATTTTATCCCTGAGTTTTAAGCTCATATAAATCTGAAAATATTTCCAAAGATGTAAAGCTATCCATTTTCTTCTTCAGATGGCTGGGTGTTAAGTAAAAACTGGAATGATCTGAGTTTATCCTTGTAAGATTTGAATTTCTGATTAAGTTCTGCATAATGTCTTCGAGAAACAGGATGAAGGACAGGGTGGATATAAAGGGCGTAACAAAACTCTATACCCAAACTTCAGGATATTATTGCTTGGACCAAATTAAGAAAAAACGTTTGTATAAACATAGGCTCGAAAACGCTTAGTTTTCCAGATATCCATCCGCTATTTTGTTTTTTGTACAAAATAATTCATATCTAGAGAATGGTTTGACTGATTGAGTTCAAACTTGGCAAGAAGTTTAATCTAACAATAATGTATCTCAAGAAAAATAAGGGATTAAATCCAATTGTGCGTTTCAAAATGGCGGCTGTTTGAAAATTTCAAACCTAATTTACTCAAAAACCGTACATGTATGCCAAGACACCTTTTATGTGCTCTTTTGATTCCCTATCGAATGATGACTCCCAAAGCAATCGGATAAAGGACAATAGTTAAGTTAATAATAAATAAATAATGTGTAATAATTGGTTTTGTTCAACCCAGCATCCTATACCAAGACAGTAAATACTACAATATTGCATGTACATTATTCCTGTCATTATCTTTAACTTAGCTATTAGCCTTCATCCGATTGTTTTGACAGTTACACCATCCAATAGGGAATCAAAAGTTCTACATAAAAGGTGTCTAGACATTTTTTGTCAAAATGTACGGATTTTGAGTAATTTAGGTTTGAAATTTTCAAACAGCCGCTATTTTAAATCGCGATTTGATTTAATCGCTTATTTTTCTTGAGATATAATGGACATCTGTAAAGTGTCCGAAACATCGGCTGTGCTCAACGTGCAGCCAATACTGACGTGTTCGATCTCCGAAGACCAACTACTTAATAATAATATTTGTGACCATGGAAGTCTATCTTTCATCTTTACATTACATTATATTCCTATTTTAGAATAATACCTATATTTTTCATCCTTGTAGCTAGTCTAACTTGCCTTTCAAAGTTAGTTACATTATACTTCTACATTCTGTTAAATTTTCTTAGACAAATTTAATGTGTAAATCTTTTTAACAGGTAACTGAAGATTCTGCAAAGATTCTCATGGCTGCTGGGTACGAGTGTGAATGTAGAGGTCCGACGTACATTAAAGGAAAAGGAACGTTGACTACTTACTTTGTAAAAACACAATTTGATGAAAAGTGAAGACTCAAACAATTGTTCTGTGATAACAACTAAGTCTAAGAGATATTATGCAGTACAAATAACATGTATACAAATCTGTTTCTGTCATTTTTTGTTTATGTATGATTTCTTTTTATAATAACACACTGATTTTTTTCAAACCTTTAATTTATTTTCACACAATTTCCTTTAAAAAAGTAGAAGGTAGGTGACACTTTTTGCACCATCTAAGTTGATATATTTGTGCTGACAAATGGAATGAAGAATCAGATTTACTTCAATAATGGTTTATGAAATATTTATGTGAACGTCTAACACACAAACCAATATTATAAGTTTGTATTTTTATTGATTTTCAAGGGCCCTGAGTTTCAAAAAGAAAATAGAACCCCAAAAATGACTTGTTTTTCAATATGTTACGATGAATTTAGGGGTACCAATGTGTCGTATCAATAAAATAAACAAAATTTTGATTATAACATCTCTAGTAAACCATTTCCATAAACAGGCCGAAATTTTACCTGCTAGTTAACAGGACGTATTAACTACTCAATATAGATTCCTGGATTTTCAACACTGTAGAAAGTACAAAACAAAATATAAAAACAGAAAATATATCATTGAATTTGTTCTTACTAGCATAAAACAATCATTGCTTGAAAGTTTTGAAGTATCGCCAAAAACTATGGTGCAGGCTAATGTGCACTTTAGACGAAATGTCACTAGGCCTATGTTGTAAATAAAACTGTTATTAACTTCAAAATCGCAAAATCAGAAATAACTTAACCTAGTCTAAGTTTTATAGGGCGCAAATTATAAGCCTGAGCCCCTCCCCAAAAAATAAAAACTAACATTTATGGAGTGGTAAACATTTGGGTAAACTTGCAAATGTTACATTGCATGTTTCATTATCACCAATTAAAAAGAAATATTTAATCCAACACACTAACAAGAAGCAGTAGTTGTGGTGCGATCACAGAATATCGAATAGAATAGAAGCGGCATAGGGTAAGAGGATGTGAGTCGACTCCCGCTCTCTAACCTCTACTCCTAGGCCCTCACTAAACACATCCTTCCGCAGTTTAACACATTTAACCTACACCTTCCACATTACATCAGAACTCTCCATGTGTGTTTATGTTACTCCTTGTTTAATCTTTGTTAATATTGAAGCTTCTTTTTTTTGCGTTTTATTTTTTTATGTTATAATGCCTTGTTGTTTGGCATTTGGTTGCAGCGTGAGAGAAGCTGATAAAACAGTTAGCTCTCCGATAACTTTTCATCAGTAAGTATTTTAAATAATATTATTACATTCACTAGTACTCTGTTCGATTTAATATTGGCGATTCTTTTATTCGATGGTACGCTTTAATCTTCTAAATACACTCACTTCCCCTGTTTTACTTATGTTAAGTTGCCAATTGATAAGGAGTTGCGTAAAAAGTGGGTGCAAGCCATTAGAAGAGAAAATTGGGAACCTGGTAATCGTAGCCGGCTGTATTCTAAGCATTCTAGAGAAGCAGACTTTCACAGATCTCCTTTTTGCAATAAACTAAAAACAGGTGTAATTCCTTCCAGGTTTGAAGGTTTCCCTTAACACCTGCAAAAAACCAAAATTCAGGTACATTATTATTCAGTTAATCATTTATTAATATTTGTGAAATTATAATTCATTTTGGTTTATTATTTCCATTGT
>JAGFPH010003319.1:106896-136917 GCA_018207615.1 Philaenus spumarius | reverse complement strand
AATGGTCAAAGGTGAGTTTACCTAGTTTAAAGTATGAATACTCAACAACTATACAAACCGTATTTTCTCCAACAAGTCTCTCATCAGTTTTCATTTCAGAAAACTGTATCTCGGATGGCTCTCCTCTAAGTTGAATAATTCTTAACGTGTCTCCATCTGCATTGTTAATAGAAAGACTCTTGTCATCAGAACCCAAAGCCAGCAAGTCACTTCCACTCCATGCTCCTCCCGAGATCCTTTTATTATGTTTACCCAACACAGGTACCCTCCTACAATTTACAAATGAAGTTAGAATACAAAATAAAATTTAATAAGTACATCTAATTAAGATTTTTACCTCTGATAGCATCTGAAAATAATAGATTTTTAAAAGCTTTAGCATCCATTTTAAGAGCAATGGTTAGTGGAAATCGGTCCCACATAATTAACAATAAAACTATAGTAGGCTCTAATTACATAGACAAGGGCACTGCCACATTACTGGAAGGGTTGTTGAAAAGATGCATTTAAATAACACAAAACTACTACAAACCATACTTTTTATTACAAAAGCACTAAGCCTCATCAGAGAAAGTCTACTATAATTCAAATCTTAAAATTAATTAACAAGAAAGCACAATAAACTTCAAACTAACAGGAATAACTATAACATTTGGTTTAAAATAAAACACCAATCAAGAAAACTTTAACAGTAAGACATAACAAAAACAAAAATAACAAAATATTCGAAGAAAAGCATTAAAGGTAAAGATAGGAAAGACAATATAAAACTTTAGCCTTCATTGGTGTACTAACTTGGCAGTACTGTGGTTGTAAATAGAGACATTTCCCCCATGAGTAGCTACTGCTAACAGTGGTCCAGTCTTAGCCCATATCAAGCAGCTCAATTTATCTCGTAAACCTACTTCAAGATTTTGTTTTTTCAATGTATTTGAATCCCACAAAATTAAAGTTGTCGATCCCACGCAAATAGCAGCCAACAAATCTCCATAACAGTCCCAACCGAGGCCAATACATAATCTGAAAAACATTCCAAATAACATGTCATTTACATTTTATTCTTTTAAATGCTTTTTTAAAAGTAAATTTTACAGGATAGTATTTTGCTGAAAGCAATTTGGTAGTCAATCCAGGAAAAACTAAGTGCTATTATATAAAACAAAAATTTAATAACTCACGTTGAGAGCCCAAATTATAATAGCATACAATTTATCTTCTATTAAGCCCAAGGTTGTGAGCTAAATTATATACAGGGTGTTTAAAAAATGTGGACTAATAATTCACCTATGTGTTTATTGCACCATTTACAATGAGGACTATAAATAGTAGTTTTATCTTAACCTCTACATATTCCGTGTAATTAGATTTTTTCACAATCCGAGGTACTCTCGATCCCATTCAACTCGAAATATCGGGACTCTACTGTAATCAACTTGCTTCAATAATTCATTTCAAAATGGCGGCCAATTAAATTATTTTAAATGAGAATAACTTCAAAATCAGAAAGTTTTATAAAAAATATCAAAAGTATTTTTGTAGCCAGTTTACAAAGGGTTTAGCTATCAAACAAAAAAAGTAACGGTGTATCAGCATCCAACTTAGTTAATTGGTCTTGCAAATCAATAATTACTAAAGAATTTTGCAAACATTTACTACTACCATTGTATTTGGATAACCTAATAGAACTCCGATCCAATGCAATATTTTGTTCCACTGGAAATTTGACTTTTTTGGCGCTATCTATTGGGGAAACGAAGGAAGCTGTTTGAAACACCAATGCTACCAATGCTTTCTCCCTAGTGCTTGCTACCTCGCGGCGCGATCATGTACTATTTTCGCGACAACCTTTTTCCGGCACACAGCCCCCGTATGGATGCAAGATCTATTTATTATTCATGATCTATGCTACTACAGTAATGTAATAAAAAAAACAATGATAACAATATTTAAGAATAAAAACAAAAAAAACATTTTTTAAATAAATGATACAAAGTAAAAATAAATAAATCAAAATTTAAGGAAAAGTAAATGCTAAAATTGAAATGTATTTACGAAAATGTATGCTATAAATATGTATTCATGTAAAAAACCATCTGAGAATTGAATATAAACCAAAAGAATTCAAATAATTCGACCACGCAGCTGGACCGCTGACGTGAGTTGAGCAAATTTCCAAAATTACGTTTATATGCCTATGTTTTAGGGTTTCAACCAACAATTTGCTAAATAGGTCTACTCACGAAGGCGTTGAACAGCTGTCTCGCTGAATATATATGAATTTTAATGACATCCAAAAACGTGTTCTGGGGACCATGATCGGTGCTCATTTGCTACTCCTGACCTTGGGTCTCACTATAAGGGCCACTGCAATAGCTCATTTTTCCTATGGAAATTCGCTAAAAATGGGCAAACTAAACTAGCCTACCAGCGGAAAACCATCTGGAAGGAAGGACGAAGAATCCGGAAGCAGTTTTGGAGTTTGGGTAACAAAAAAAAAGAAAAAAAAGCGAAGAAAATTTTAAATACAACCAAATTTAGAAAAATAAATTCCGAAATTTCGACTAAACTTACGAAGCATTTAACTCAAGAACCAAGAGAGATACAACTACAAATCACACGAGGGCAGCATCAGGAAATGATCACAAATCGTTTGAGCCCAAAATCGGAAAAGGGTTAAAAAAATTAGAGTGTTTTGGAAGAAAAAATACTTTTAAATGGAAAAGTGCAGGAATCAACATGAATGGTTTATGTCAACAGAGACCTACCAAGCGGAGGGGTGACGTCATGCATCCACCACCGAGTACAGTACAATAACCAAATGAAGGAAGGGAGAAATTAATTAAAATAAGACAAAAGCAAGGCAATTTACGGAAGAAAAAATAATTTAAACAAATGAAATAATTCAACGAATATTATGAAAGAGAAAAACATAATAATAAACCCGAGGAACCAAGTTGTTCAAAATCATAACGAGAGTATTTCTTTTGGTTGTCAAGAGAGCTTGAGTTAGTTGTGTCTAAGGGTTCACCAAGAAACCACGTGTCTTTGCTAATTCGGTAATCCTTAATGAACTCCGGTAAATCGTTGCGGGCTGTAAGAAACCGTTCAACATCACAAGTAAGAAGAATTACAAGAAAGAAGAGTACTTCAAAGAAGACTGGCACTTCTCCCAAAGAAGGACAGCAGGGAAGGAGAGGACCAACCAGGACATCGTACCAAAGACAACCACCTGAAAGGAAGGAAGAAAATCATCTGATATCTGTAAGTAATAGATAATCAAGTGTATTTTATTAGGAAAAATCCCATTTGAAAATTAGTATAGATTAAAAATTTTAAATAAAAGTAAATTCGGGTTAAAGTTAATATATTTAGTCAATAGGTCAATATTCAAATCTCCCAATGGTAAAAAAACATCGATAATTAATTGTAAATATATATATAAATTGTTTCACATTCATTTCATATTGTTTTGTTTAAAAAATGCATTTGCGAAAGTAATTACATTTTGTTTTCAAATAAAAAATTTATTGGAACAATCATATTCTTTTATTTATAAAAATTAGTAAAATCATACCTGAAATCACCCAGTGCTCTAGAATAAGTATAATTAATAAGGTGAAAATAATTCAAGAGTGTAACAATTTAGCTCCAAAAGGAACGACCACGAGATCGGAGTCATACTAGAGCTAGCATTCAAAAACAAAGTGTATAAGTTAACAAATCAAGTTTCAACCCTCCAACTGCTGATCATTTTTTTCCCAATGCTAAGCCAAATCAGGGGTCACAGACATAGACATAAGGTTTTTTTTACATAAGTAATTCAAACACAAACCATGATGTATTATATATCGGTGTTTAGAGAAATAAGCATAGAATAGTAAAAAAATATAAAAAATGAACTTATTCCTTATCAGCTGATGTCTTTTCCATGTTTATGTAACAATTTTTTCTTTCAAAAATATAAAAACTTATTTAGTGACCTTACAGCTCTATTCCATAAAGAGATACATTATTTTTCCTTATTAGTAAAATGTGCCAAATATGGTAATAAAACAAGAAATGTTCATTTTTAGCACTTATTTTTATTCAGGGGCACAGAAATAATGAAAAACTATCATGTTGTGCTATGTAAAAAACGGGACTTTTTATTGAAAAAAACATGTTAACTCAAAATTAAAAAAACAAACTTCAAGAAATGAAGTTTCATCTTTGTATATTTGATAGATTACTTCATTATAAGTAGAACTATGTAAGATTTGTGTCATTCAGCTGATATTTGACGATTTTGTGGCAGATTTAGTAAGCCGTGTTTAATGCTATCGCGATCGCGATAATAGCACTGTAAACTCACCCAAACCTATCACGATCACGATAATCAGCAGTTGGAGGGTTAAGAACAGGAAAGTTAATATATTTCCTAGTCTTGTCACCACCAGTACCTCACAATCAGTATACAGGGCAAATAGTTTGTACATTTATATTCCATAAAATTTCTGTAGGGAAATTTATTGAAAATAAAATTAAATAAAATTCCAAAAGGCTTGAAGGCAAAAGTGTGGGCCAGTGATTTCCAAACAGCCAATTAATAAATTAACAAAACAATCAACATACAGCAGACTGCGGTGAGAGGGAGCGTGGCAAGGTGTATAAATTTTTAAAAAGGTATAAATAAAACAATTCCGACAGCATATATTTAATCAAATACTGTACATAGACAATGACAATTATTACAATATTATTAGCAAGTGTTTAAAGACCTATTATTAGTAAGTTAAAAATATTAAACTTACTACAGGATATGGACTAACTAAATCCGACACAACATGATTTTCAAGCAGTGTTTCAATTGTAGACCTAATTGTTTTAATTTCCTGGCATCCTTGGGGTACTCTTACAAAAAGTTCCATAGCGTCCAGATGTAAATTTTTTTAATTGTAAAGTACGAGGACTGTCCAGAAAATAACAAAGTTTTAAAATTTAAAACCACCCAAATAAAAAAAAAACTTTACTATATACATTTGAAAGGAACAATCTTAAACAATTTCTCTACACAGTCGAAATTCAAATTGAGGCACTTAACAATCGTAACGATGCACAAGCTTTTCAATTATGTGGCCTTAGATTTCAACTACTGATTTACTAATGTTTGTGACAAGCGTGAGGATAGAGCCGCCATCTTGGAGTAGACAGGTTTCTGCAGTCACAGTCAGTACGCATCAAGCTGCAACTGGGCATTTAGTCAATTGTAACAAGAAAAGTTATATGCATTAGGGTAATTAATAAAAGTAAATTGAATTCACTATTATAAATTTGGCTCACAATGTGGGGCTTCGGACAAACTTATAAACTTTCTTCAAAACATAGAGCTGTAATAAAGTAGATCATATAATCATCACAATATAATATAAAATAAATTTACTAAAGGACAAAATAATTTGATATCATACTAAACTACACCTTCAGTTACAAGTAACCACATTACTTATCTTTAGCACATTAGGACTACATACCAGATTCTCTTAATCATACTAACCCTGGAAGTCGAATTTTATGTTCCAATTTCCCATGTCTGTTGAAGATGCAAATAGAACCATCAATGCCAGTAGATGCTAAATAGGCACCACTACCTTTCTGCCAACATAAATATACTTCACCAGATCCATGAGGTTGATTTAATTGAAACAGTTCCTTTAAAAAAATATATCATAAAGTTATTAATCTTAACACAACTGCCTAGATAATACGTTTAATTCCTAGGTAGTTTGGTCATATCCATTAAAGCTAACTCATCTTATCTTTAATCACCATGTGTACTACAATAAAGTGAATGCCTAGAATTAGTTTAGATACTTAGATAATAACCAAATTTGATAATTTTATGATGAATTTAATCAATATAACGAGTAAACTAAAGCATGGTCTCAGTCCCAAAACCCAATGTGATGAATCTTGCACAACAGAAACCCAACAACTAACCAGAGAAAAGACGCCAAAGGGGCCAAATTTAAGCATGGCTTCGAAAGTTTTGGCTTGGTTTTCAAATAGTGGCAGTTGATTTTTTAATGGAAAAGTGTTATTTAAACTGCGTAGGCTATTGCAGACTCAAACAAATCGATAACTATATCAGTGCTTTTCTGATATCGATGCAATATTAAAACTTTCTTTATAAATCATATCATTTAAAAAAAATACAATTGTACTGTGAACTTACCAATTTTAATTCAGTGATTTTGTAACTAAAAACTTTTTGTGTTAAACAATATATAAACTTTTCAACAACTTCTTCTTCAACTGAAACATTCTTCTGTTGAAGAAGAAACTCAAGCCATAGTAGAAGCTATGAAAAAATGGAGACATTTTACCTAATTAGCCCTTTGGCTCCCTACCTCCAATTTTTCATATGTTCCAAATATCCCAATCATTATCTGTTATGTATGTGCGTAAAATCCCAGGCTAAATTCAGCAGATTTTCAGTGTTTCGCAAAAAAATATGTATAAATTTATTTACTGATGAATTTTGATGATTTTTTTTATTTTGTTTGGAATGAAATGTTCTATAAGGTAGCACCTTTTAAAAATAAGTGTGAATTCATATTAGATATGAATTTTTTTTAATTGTTAGGCTACTCTGAAAAAAATAATTTTAAATTTTGTTTACTTTATTCTTGAAAATGACAAAAAAATATCTAGAACAATTTTGTCCACATAACATAATTTTACACATAAAAGTGAACAAAAACCTGAAATTTCATTAGTAGGCCCTACATTATATTGAAAACAGGCGATGATAACCACCTGGGTTTTTCGCCTTTAAAAACCAAAAAAAAAAAAAATATTGAAAAATTACAAAGTTATTAAGTTTTTTTGAAAATTAGGTTACTACATAACCAGTTCTGCGGTTAGTTGCATGTATATAGTCATAAGAATACACGTCACTAACAAGTGAATGTACTCGCTTCATAATCACAATTTTTCATAGTAAAAATAACTAAAAATGCCAAAACAATCACGTGCTACAACATAATATATGGGCCGTAATCAAAGATAACACACAAATCAAGTTATTTACCATCTAACAGATGATAAAAGCACAGCCAACATACATCACAATTATCTTCGTTGTAGTGCACATAGAAGTAATTTTTAACGTTCCCAAGTAAAGATCATAGAGGTAAATAGAACAGTTCTTTCTGATTCCATTGATATTACAATAAACATAGATTCACTAATGATTTGTATTTTATATGATTTTTTTCTGAATGTCCGAAAATTCGGATGTCGGGATTCAACGCACATACACGCAACGTCCGAAAAATCGGATGTCGGGATTCAACGGATATACTAACAATGTCCGAAAAGTTGGGAGCCAAAGGTTTAAAAAGCATTTTAAGTTAATAACTGATCAGAGTTCTATTTCATTTATGTTTGACAACAATCGTCATGGGAAAGTAAAAAATGGTAAAATTATGAGATGGAGAATAGAATTATCACCTTTTCAATAATGTGATATAGTTTATCGGACAGGATCAAAAAATGCTTTATCCAGAATGTGCTCGGCAATATCAGGTCCAACTAAAAAGCTTTAAGATATAAATGTAACTTTGTGTCATCCAGGAGTTACACGATTTTAACCATTGGGTGCGTAGTAAAAACCTTGAACATACTCCATTGAAGAAGTAAGGTGAGTAGTGTCTATGTATAAAGAGATATTTACTAGTAGGCCCTAGTAGTGATTGACAAGTACCTAGCCTACTCCTACTCTAGGCATTTCCATGTTTGAAGATGTCATCAAGCACAGTGATAGAAAATCTGAAAAATTTGTTCTCTATGTTTGGGACTCCATCGTATATTCATTCTGACCGAGACACATCGTTTCAATCTTATGAAGTTAAAATTTTCTTGAACTCACTTCGCATAGCCACTAGCAGATCTACTTCATACAATCCTGCAGTAAATGGCCAAGTAGAGGAGGTAATAATGGCACATTGGGGTAGACAATTGAACTAGTTCTTCAAACATTGAATTTATATTTATGTAACTGACAATTGGTACTCCCAGAGGCTCTACATTCTGTAAGATCTTTAACATATGTACTGCATCAAATTCAACACCCCATGAACATATGTTTAAACGCATGGACAGTGGCGGCGCGTCCATAAGGGCAGGTGGGGCTGAGCCCCACCAATAATTCAGAAAAAGAAAATATTAGTTCATTAAAATAAACACTGAATTAATATGAAAACAGCGCGTAAATATGTAAGGAAAAAGCATGTTTGTGCGGCGACTGAGAGTAGAAACCAGGCGTCTGGGGCTGATTTCAAACTAGCCCTGACGATACAGCATGTAGCTTAGCATCAAGGATGGTTGACGTCACGCAGACAGTTCCCCCTCCCTGCCGGCTCCCATATGTTCAATGTAAGTGTCTCTCGGGCTTAGCCCCGAGACATTCTTCCTTGGTGACATTCGCGTGTGTTTTTGTACAAGTGCAGTGGACTATTATCAGCATGATTTTAACTCTAATGAGTTATTTATGGCTGTTTTTAGTAGGTACCATCACTATCAGTATTTTCAGTAAGTAACAATGAATTTAAATCACGTGGACAGTCTACTTTGAACACAGTTTTCAACGTTACCATTGGAGCTAAAAAAGCAAATTAAAGAGTTAGGCCCACATCAGCCCAAAGATTTTAAGCTCGTTGTAACATACCCAAAGCAAAACAGAACTAAGCTTTTGTAACTCGGGGTTCGATAAAAAGTTGTGGTTAACTCCAAGCATTGAAAAACAAGCATTATTTAGTTTTTATTGTTTATTTTAATAATAATAATCATAAGGGCAATGATGCTCTTTGGACAAAAATTGGCTGTAAGGAATTTAAACACTTAAGTGAGAAAATAAAAAAAATAGGTTAAGGTTACAACTAGCCCACCCAGTTAAAATGACTGCGCGCCGCCACTGCGCATGGAGTTGGACTCTTGATACCATCATGGTTATTAGTTCCAGGACCTGTTTTACTTAAACGAATGAACGAAGTTTCTAAGTATGAACTAATAATGGTAACACTTCTCCATGTAAATGCTGAGTATGCACATGTTAAACTACCCGATAGACGAGAGACTTCTTATCAACTAGATACCTTGCTCCTTATATACCAGAAGAATAAAATAGGCTTACCCCTATGTATCAAATTGGAAATGGGGATACTCCAGTTAATAATAGAAATAAAGTTTTAAACCAAGAAGAACCAAAATATCAAACTGGAAATAAAGAAACTCTCGAACTTAATGAGAATGGAAGTCAAAACCAAGAAGAATCAGAATCACGTTTAGAAACCGACTTAATGAAGGAGCTCTGAGAAGTTCAAAGACAAGGAGGCCACCATCATATCTAAAAGATTAAGTTATGATTAAAATCGTGGTGGGAAGAATGTTATGGTATTTTAGTTGTTAATTCAGAAATTAAAATTTAGTTATATCACATGTTTCAGAAATGACTAAATATTTATATCAGATGTTTTAAGTACGGTACCGGTAAATTGTTTTGTTTTAATATGTCTATTAAAGCCTAATTATTAAAGGTTAATTTTGTCTGTTTCTTTTAAGATTACAGTGCTCAACCGATTTAAAGATCAGAACAGTAAATGTCATAAGTTAGGCCTATTTATAAAAATTTACAAAATAGGCTAAATACACTAAAACCTCGTTTGAACGAAATTGATGGCACCAGACCCTTTCCGGATAAACGAAATTTTGGATAAACCGATTTTGGTGTTTTACCATTATTAGGCCTACAGTTTTAAGGAAAAATCAAATAATTTGTGGTAGAAAATTACAGAGAAACAATAAAATAATTTATTTTGCGTTACAATTAAACAACTAATCAACTAAAATTGAGATTTTTGTAATAAAATAACAAAATGTTTACAGTAAAAAAAATGTTTTTCAAAATTTTGTCCCGATAAACCGAATTTTAGGATTTTAAACGAATTTCGGAAAAACAAGATTTTAGGGTAGTACCTAATAATATTTAGAGATTTGTTATAGTTACAGTATGTTTTTAGTTCCTTAACTTTCCTAAAAAAGTAAGGCTGAAAGATTTCAATCGAATGACATACATATATTGAAATCATGTGTCAATAAATTTATAACAAGAACAAATTTGTAGAGGCAAGTAGAAGAATGGATCCAAAACAATGGCATGCACATTAATACATTAACTTAGTTAGGTGATGAGCCTCGACTAGTGTCAAAATTATCAACATAGCCTACTTACGCTTAAATAAATAATTTACGTCCCCTGAATATAACCAACCCTTAAAAAAGCAAAACTACTTAGGGTATATAAAGCCTTTCCCAATTAGGGCCATTCCATCGTCACGGGTGGGACAGTTGGACGTGTTTGATTGTGTTCGGAAGACAATATATTTTAAGTTATAAAACTAATAATAAATCAAAAACTGTAATGCTGTATTCATGAATAGGTATAAAAATATTGCTGATTATCTTAGAGCTGTTTCTTACTTAACAAAAGAGTTATTGCACTTTTAAAACCTGTCACGGGTGGGACAGAAAAAGGAAGAACCACTATGTATCATTCTAAAAAAGTATCAAACTCTGTGAATTGGCTCAATAAAATTAACTGGCATTTTTTATTGCCATAGTTTAAAACACCCTTATTTTAATGCCTCCAAAGTTAAAGCTATATCTTAAATATATTTACTTTTATTTGTATTTAACTAGTGTCACGGGTGGGACAAGAAACTGTCACGGGTGGGACACAGTAACTAGAACAACGAGTTATGACATAAAAAAATTGTTTTATTCATGAAAACTTTCCACAGGGATCAGTACACTTACAATTGTAAAGAGTTTTGAAACATATTATGAAAAAAATTAAACTATTTGCGTCCACAACTTGTACTAAGTTGTTTTTTATAAATACCTAGTCTAAAAAACCATGTTTTCATCAAAAACTTATAAAATACAAAATTAATGGACATTTGAAAAAGTTTAAATAATAAAAAAAAACATTTTTAACCACTTGATCTCTTAACCACTTTCAAAGACATCAATATTTACATCATCAAACTCATAAAAAACTGTGCCATTCCTCACACATTTCAGTTTTGGTTGTGGTAAGACACTGATTAACTTTTCAAACTGGATGTATGATATGTCGTCTTTTTGATCAACTTTGAAAGTGTTACCAGAGTCACCTACACATCTTAAACACATTATTTTTACATCTCCATCATCATGAGAAATAAGTGCTCACATATATATGCAGTTGTAGGTATTACCAAATATGTAACATAGGCCTAACTTAACAAAAGTGTGTGTAAGATTATAACATAGTTTTATCATGTGGTTATTACAGTTACAGAAATAGTTTTACTGTTGTGTGATAGTCAAAAGTTATGCTTACATTGAACTAACCTAGAAATTCCATAACAAAACATTAATTTCAAAATTGTAAAGTAAAACCTGCAATACTCTCAGAAACTGTCACGGGTGGGACAAAACTCAAACACTTAATATAAATTACAGTTTCTTTTTGTTATTTTAATGAACCACAGCAATAGACTAATTTTATTCTAGAAGTAACTTTTGCAAATTTTGAACATGACCCTAAACCAAATATAGATACAATTTTAACTTTTCCTTCTTTTCCTGTCACGGGTGGGACATTAGTGTATATAATTTTCTTTAGTCGCTAATAAATAGTAAACAAATTACCTAAAAATATATTGAAAATGCAAAGTGTGTAGTACAGATCTCTTCTTCAAACATACAGCCAATAACAATTAACAATCAGCTGTGTTCTGTGAAAAAAAAAATACTAACCTGAAAGAAAAAAATTATACCAAATGCTGTGGATGTATAAAGGAAACATAAAGGTTTAATTTAGCTTTAAAAAAATTTTTTTGGAGAAAAATAATTTCTGGATGACTTTTTCCACATCTTTTAGATTACAAAAAAGTAAAAAAACATTAATATAAATGAATTTTATTTTTTCCACCCAAGGCTCACTTTTCATGGAATGGCCCATAAATTTGTTTACATTCTCTTAGAACCAGTAGCCTTGCCCATATCAATTAGCGAAAATCAAACCCCCTTGCAAAAACTAAGTTAATACCAAATAAAAACTGTAATTATATATACATACATAATATATTTTAAACAATTAATTATAATAAAATTGTACTAAACTAGGTTATAACATTCTAAAATGGTAATCAAGTAAATTATCTTACCTTCTCATGAGCCATTTTATGGGAATTTACTTAACAAGAGTAACAGAGAATACAATTCTCTTAATGATTTAAATTTTTAGGCAAAATAATAGTCACAATAAAATGTACGAATTATAGTTTACTTGGAAATACATGACATAAGGCGCCATGATGGTTGATCAACATCAACACCAAAATACATAAATGATTATTTTCTTTTTATTGCCACTACTGCACTACACAGATTACACTACATAGTTGAGACAAAACGACTAAGGACGTTGTACCGAAAGATTTTACCACATAAGTTTTTATTTGTCTAAAAAGAAATTACTTCGTAAAAATAGCAATTATAATTTAAACGGGGTTTATTGACATACGAAAAAATGTTAAAGAGCTTGAAATAGATGATAATTACGGTATGAACTTTTTAACCACTCTTATCAAGATAACAAACCAAAATTGATGCCATTTTGGCATTCATATATTTAGCTTTATTAATAATATTAATAAATTAATTACATATTATGTAATTTCAGTAATCAATGTTGAAGACAAGGAATGTAGCTTTGATTATGGAAGCTAGGTCCCCAATCAAAGTTAGTAGTGAGGGATTCTTGAAACAGATAAGCATGTTCAATATGTTAGAATTCTCATCATCTACTGGTACCTAAAGCGAATGTTTTTTGTGCGAGGTCGAGTTTTTATGTGCAAGCCAACAAAGCACAGCTCTCAGTTAGTGTTAACAGATCGTGACGCAGAGCAAACGATTCTCGACCGTTCCTCGCTATGCCAGTCCCATGTTTGGCAACAGCGCAAAAATTCTAACCCGCCTTCTTTCGTGCTTTCGACTGTAATATTTTTATATTTATAAAACCCCAAAAATGTTTCATTCTAGTACGAACAACTTAAAAAAAAAATGTATTTCTATTTAAAAAAAAGTGCTTCCGGTTATTTTATTTTTTATTAATGGATTCGTCCGAGCGACTTAGAAAACAAATCGTACGTAAAATGCGGCTGTTAGAGTGTTCGTACTTATTTTGACCTCCCTGGTTATATTCTCTTCTAAAGTACATTCCCAACTACTGTTACATAAAATATAAAAATACACATTTTATGCTTAAAATTTTTTTCATAGATTTCCAATTTTTCACCTTCTAAAACACTTTCGGTTACGTATATAAAATTAATATTGTTTTTAAAATGTATCTTTGATGAAAGAGACATAAGGTTTATAACATAATCGAAGGTGGTATTAACCGTTGCTTAGAAAGTTTATGCTCTTGAAAGTTCCAGGAAAGATGATTCAGAATGTTATCATAATAGAAATCTAAATAAAAAAATTTTATGAAATTGTTTGCTCCCCCCCCCAGTAGAACTTTTCTACATATAGCCTAGTGTGTTTTTTTAAATTATCAAGTATTTTTAAAACAGGGATAATATTTATTTACAAATAAACGGTACCAGCAACTGGCACATACTTTCTCACAAACATATTTAAATTATTAAACAGATTTATTGTGACTTCATAAATATTGTAGGAGAGGACTCAGGGACGTCGCTATGGGGGTGGGGGGCGGAGGGGGGGCAACGCCAATAATATTAAAATCCAAAAAGTTGGGAAATTTGGGATTTTGAAAAAAAGTTGGAATTTAGATTTTTGCATTAAATTGCAGGCAAAAACTTTGTGATTGGGTTTCGAAAGTTTTTGTTGTTAATTACCAACATTCACAAATAACAAGCAAGTTATAATTTCCAATCCAAAAATATAGGGCAAATCCAAATATTTCTGTACCAAATAAATGCATTGTCTTTTTTTAAATGGTGTTTTCGGAAATTTAATTCCAACTCTTGTTATTGTGGCAACATTGACTATCATTGACATGCACTGCTCCAGGCCGCCAGACCTAGTGTTGCCAGATTGGTTTTTTTCCCAAAATGGGGAAATTTTTAAGTTTGCGGCAAATATTAAGGAAAGTATGTGGAAGGTTTTTCAATAATGAGAAATAATGTTAAAATTCTTGTAAAATATTAAAAACTCTTAAAGTACTCAATATAGCACCTACAGTGTTAAAAACCCTACTTGGAGAAGTTAGTAATTGTTTCCAAAAAAAATCGATGGTGAGGGCCCCATCTTTAACTTGGATTTATTCCACACAACATAACCCAGAGCCCCCTTCTGCGGGTTTGGAACCCCCACATAAAAGTTGGGAAATATGGTATTTTAGATTTTGCCTCCCCCCCCCCCCCAATAATTTGTTGTTGCAACGTCCCTGGGAGGGGTAGGAGAGATAATATTAAAGTTGGAGATTAAGTAATAAATATAATTATTATTAGCTAGAGATAAAACTATTCGATCGATTTCTGTATAGATGCACGAAAAACGGTTTAGAAAATTTCTGAGAAACAACCTGTTTTTTGGCCAAAAATCCCCATAAATCAGTTATTATTGTTATTACTAGCTAAACAAGAATTTTTTGAAAGATGCGGTTTTCTGCATATGGTAGAGTAGGTACATTAAGGGCTTCAAATAAGCCAAAATTTTATCAAAATCGTTAGAGCCGTTTTTTTTTATAAAAAAATAATAACTGATTTTTGGAGGTTTTTTGGCCAAAAAGGGGGTTGTTTTTCAAAATTATTAAAAACCCTTTTCGTGCATCTATATAGGCCTAATTGACATGCTTGGTGCAAATATGTTCGAAATCGATAGAATAATAGTTTTCTCTCTATTTTTGTTTACATACATACAGACAGATATTTGTAAAAACCACTTTTTTGGACTCAGGTTGTCCCGAATCGGATATTTCCACAAAAATCTTAACACCGATTTTTTTTGCGATCACTATACTTTCTCTATACTATACTATAGTATAGTGAGAAAGTAAAAGGATGACTATGATTTGTACAGTACTTAAATTTCTTGTTAGTGTCTCTTTGTTCCAGCTAGATAATGCAAAATAATATTCACATTTGTGTGCTTATCTGTTGTATTTTGTCTACAACGATACAATTTGCCGACAGGCTATAGGCTCACTTCATACATTCATAGTTCCTCCTCTCCTCAGCCATTGGCCACTGCAATCATTGCGTTGAGAGTTAGAAGAGCATGTGTTAAAACACAGTAGTCATTCGGTGTATTTCATTTTTTTATTTAGCTTATCCAAAAGTTATTTCTGAAAATGAGTTCGTACGACGACTATGATCAGGTATGTTGTAAAAAATACAATAAGTGCGTACCTATCACATCTAAAACATTTCAATAACAATTTTGGCATACACATATTGACAGCTTTACCCAATACTTTTAACCTAGATCTCATAATTTAACTACAGTTCGGTAATGTTTTAATACAGATTGTAATTTCTTAATTTTGCTAGAATATTGCTTTACATCGATGACATATGAACTTAGAAACTTTCTGTTTGTTTTGACCTAGGCTAGGCCTGCCTATGCTAGTAGGGTTACCATTTTGATTTGTAATAGTTACCAAGGTATGGACAAAACCAGCTTTGATGTTTGAATTGCTCAGCAAACGGTTAGTATAGGCCTACTATGGACTACTTGTTGAAATATCATCAGCTGATTATCTTTTTTCTAGTGTACATTTACTTTATGACACCTGGACCTTTTTTTAGGAAACAGTGGTTTGTGTATACAATGTGGAACGGTGGACCGAAGTACCAAGTTCTGTAAAGTAATTGTAGACGATGCCTCCTACAATATGATAAACTAAATAACCGTGTCTATCAGCTGATTTGAGCTAAGTAATTTACTGCAGAAGTTTAGTAAGAATCTTTTTTTACGCAAGGATTTCTTTATTTAACGTTATATTTTATAACGTAATCATGTCGCTGTTTTCATTAGCTCGGGAAATAAATAGGTAGTAAAGAAAGTGCAGTTAGGTATTTACAAAATAAACACATATTGCATAGTGAACGAAAGTGTTCCAAAGGCCATGACATTTCTCTTCTATTGACCCAAAAAAGGGATCGCTGGCGATGTCATGTGCGACAGTGCCATAGTAGTATTATACTGAGGAAAGGGACGTGGCAAGAGTATTCCAAAATACCACTGGATACGTTTATTTTGTTCATTTACTCTTGGGCAGAGGAATACCGGAATACGCTACTATAAAGTTTTGTATAAAAGAACTAAACTTATCAAAATCAACGGTAATAGACTGGAAAAAATTTTGCGTGAGATATGTGCAAATAATTTGTTGCAAAACCCGATAAAAATTGGGAATCCTGGTCGGATTGTAGAAATTGATGAATCATGTTTCACAAAATGAAAGTATAATGTCGGATGGGTAGTTCCACATCAATGGGTTGTTGGGGGAGTATGTCGCGAAACCAAAGAATGTTTTCTATTTGCTGTGCCAGACAGAACAGCTACTACTTCAATTGTTGTCATGCATTAAAAGCAGCATTTTACCAGGTACCGTACGACAATAGTATCTGATTTATGGCGTGCTTACAATGGCATACCAAATTTAAAAGAAGTGCAGTTTCAACATTTTACAGTAAAACACAGTGCAAACTTTGTGGATCCGGCAACTGGAGCCCACACACAAACTGTGGAATCCTTCTGGGCTTCAGCGAAAAAAAAGGGAATGTGTTACCAACAAGAACCTACTTGATTCTTATTTATGTGAATTCATGTGGCGTCGCAGGAACAAGGATAAAAAACTGTTTGATGCGATTTTGAGGGGAGATATAAATTTGTACTGGCCTCCGCAAGATTAATGTGTTACATACGTTTTATTTTAAATTGTTTAAGGTTAAGTTAATTCCATGTGGTTTTTTAACCATAAATATTAATAAAAGTTATATTTTTCTACATTACATGTTTTTCCACTGCTTTCTATTCATTGCATGCATGCAACTAACTATTTCTTATTTACATTTGCTGGCGGGCCTCTTCTAGACAAGACCCTGAATTTTTTTCACATGTAAAATGTAATCGACGGGTCCCATCAAAGTCGGTACCGTAGAGAGGGGTTCCATTACAAACATCACTGCTAACTCTCCCACCCCTCCTAAGTAACAATTCCCACGCTATGCAGTGTCAGTTGTGTGCTGTGTGTAACTAAACCTTGCTGGGAAAGTTTTCGGACAATACAAAAACGTGGCGAGACTCAATTGTATAGCCTGGCGAGACATTTACGTAGTTGTTGTGATCACACAGTTGTCCCCCCCCACAGTAATGTTGACAAATTGTTGCAATTTTAGTGTTTTTAATACAGTTTGTTAATACACATTACATGTATTTACTCTTTAAAACTTTACACATTAACCAATGTTACCTAATTTATAATTGTAGGTGACCTCAGCTCCAATTATCGGGACCCTTCTGTACATTAAAAGAAACGTAGGCTATAGTGTTTTCTTTTCTTTTTTAAATGTCATTAATAATGTTGCAAATAATAGTAATATTGTAAAGTTGTTTGTCCTTTCACTCAAGGTACCGGTAACAAAAATACGATTTCCTATATTGGTACATCTTTATAATGTCTCTCGGATGTAACGTCAACATTCGTTCAGTCCCTTCGTTGACACTATAACCAAGTTCAACTGTATTAGACAACCAAAATTAACTAACCTTAAAGTTTGTAGTGAGAACATTTTCACGGTTCTTAATGTGTAAATTCATTCATGTTTAGTATAAGTATAAACTATAAATAGCATTTTTCCTTTGTAGTCCGGGACGATATGAAGAAACCCAAGCGTATATTCATTTCTCATCTAGTCTTTGTCTTGTACAGAAGTGTATAAATAATTTCTTAAAACATTTTTAAGTGTTTAAACCAGGCCTGCAGAATATGTCCGAACGCCCGAACGAGGTTCGGGGGAAATTGGGACTGAGCTGGGGAAATTTTGGCCGGGGAAAAATCCAACAAAAATAAGGAAAATATAATTATTTTGGAGAAAAATAGATAAGAAATGAATGGGAACAAAGATCAGCTTAATCGTTTTGTATGATGCATGTACAAACACACCAACACACACACACAAAGTGTGTTGTCTGCTCTCTGTTGCAAGTCGGACAGGGTTCCTATTTAATTTTCACCGCACAAAATATCGTACGGTGAATCCGCGATACGACATTAATCTTCACCGCACAAAATATCGTACGGCCGAGCCGCCGATACGATATTTTTGTGTCGATTGATGAATGGCAGTTTCCTGATTCTTGACGGGCGTTCAAATACATTCGTTGGGTATTAAAAAATAATTATTATGATACCGTTATGTAAATTTTGATTAGTTTCATACAAATGATACTATTCAAGCGATTAGAATTAAATCATATTAAACCAAATTATACGATACTTAATGTATAGGTATTACCGATGTTTTTTAATTTTCTTTTACCGAAATTTGGAATCAGTCTTTATCAGTAAAATGCGTACAATGTGGTGTGCGTACTCATTTTTTATTACGTCGGCTTGCATTAAAATGCCGAAGTATTGAAATGATGCGATGATTTTTTTGTGTGTCAGTTTTCCTATATAGGCCTACACGGTATAAGCACTCACCGTGCTTATAAAGAAATAATTTTAATTAAAGTAATTAATAAATCGTTTTCTATTAAAACAACTAATCTTTTTATTTAAATAACAATCAATCAAACAACTATGTTAACCTTTTATAATCCTTTTCCAAATTCCAATTAATAAAACTAAACTAACTGGTTGCTTAGCAACGACATGCCATCTATATATCATAACACTCCTCCTCAATTAAAACTTGTTAAAGTTTAATTGATTAAATGTCATTCATAACTTTATTCCTTAAATTTATAAACTTTTCTTTACACAAAGCCTTGGTCAGCATGTCTGCAATATTTTCTTTCGTGTTGATGTATTCAATCTTCATTATTTTCTTCATAATTAAATCTTTAATAAAATGCTGCTTTATATCAATATGTTTACTTCGTTTAGAATTTTCATGTGATTTAGTCATGTTTATTGCACCAATGTTATCAACATATAATTCAATATCACTTTCAATTCCAAAATTTGTACTTACACCCTTGATATTAATAAGATCTTGTGCAGTTAATGCTGCAGCTATATATTCTGCTTCTGCAGTTGATAATGCTACACAATTTTGTTTTTTTGACTGCCAAGATACTGCATTTCCTCCAAATAATACTATTGATCCACTTGTACTTTTTCGATCAATCTTGTCACCAGCCCAGTCTAAATCTGAGTATCCTTTTATTGTAAAATTGTCAGTTTTCTTATATAATAATCCTAAATCTTTAGTCCCTTTTAAATATTGAATTATTCTTTTAGCTGCTACCCATGACTGACTTGTTGGCTTATCTAACATTCTACTTAAATAGGAAACTGAATACATCAGATCTGGTCTTGTAGAAATTGCCAAATACATTATACTTCCAATTATTTCACGATAAGGTACATCAACTGGTTTTAAATTTGTATCAAAATAAAAATTAACTTCCATTGGAGTTCCTATAATTTTACAATCATTCATGTTAAATTTATCCAGAATTTTTTCAATTAATTTTGATTGAGTTATAGTTATAGTATCCTTATTTATTGTTATTTCCATTCCTAAAAAAAAATTTATTTTGCCAAGATTTTTAGCATTAAATTTTTCTTTCAATGCATTAATAATATTATCATTTTTTCCAATAGTGATTATATCATCAACATAAATTATTAACCAACAATCTTCTTTGTAATACAAACAATAATCATACTTTGATCTTTCAAATCCGTTTTCTGTGGCAAATTCATTAAATTCATTATTCCAGCATTTAGGAGAATCTTTTAACCCATATAATGATCGTATAAGTTTTAAAACCTTACCTTGTTTAGTTTTTAGTCCCTCTGGAATTTTTATATAAACTTCAGATTCCAATTTTCCATTCAAAAATGCTGTTGGTATATCAAATTGTGTAATTGGTAAATTTTTTTGAACTGCAATTGATATCATTATTCTAATTTTTGATACTCTAGCTACGGGTGCATAATTTGTATTAAAGTCTTCATAATCGCGTACTTGAAATCCTTTTGCAACTAAACGTGCCTTTTTTGTTCCATCTTCTTTAGTCCGAAATACCCATTTTGTATCAATAGCAATTTTTCCTGGTGGTAAATCTGTTTCTACCCAAGTTTCTAAATTTTGTAATGCGTTCAGTTCTTTATTTATTGCTTCTGCCCAATCTGGATCCTTTGATGCTTCTTGAAATGTGATAGGATCTTTATTTTCTGTTAATAAACAATATGCCGTATACATTTGGTAGTCGTTTTGCCAAATGGGAGTTTTAATTCTTCTTCCTGATCTTGTTTTGCTAAATTCATCTTGAATATTTTTTTCTTGTCCTTCATTTCCTGTGTTATTTTCCATTTCAATAACTGTTTCATTAATATCATTTTCTGTAGTTGATTCATCATTATATTCATTTGTTGCATTATTTTGATCAATCATTTCATGTTGAATTTCTGTTTCTTCTTTTTGGTATAAATGTTCCTGTGATGTACAATTATTAAATTTAATTTTTGTTTCATCAAAGATTACATCTCTTAATGTAATTATTTTATTTGTTGATGGATCCCATAGTCTATAACCACTTCCACAGTAACCAATCATCTTCATCGACTTGGCTCTAGGCTCTAATTTATTTTGTTTAGGATTATTGACAACCCATGATTGACAACCAAAAACTCTCAGTTTTGATAAATCAATTTTATGGCTCCAAATTTCTGTAGGTACTTTACCTTGATTAGCGCTTGTTGGTGATCTGTTTAATTCATATGCTGAACAACGTATTGCTTCACCCCATAAATATTTTGGTAAATTAGTGTCTATAAATTTTGTTCTTACTTTGTCCATTAATGTTCTATTCATTCTTTCCGATGTTCCATTTTGCTGTGGAGTATAAGCTTGAGTATATTGTAAAATAATTCCTTTTTGTTTACAATAAAGTTTGAATTGATTAGACGTAAATTCTCCTCCATTATCAAGACGAATTTGCTTAGTTTTAAATCCATGTTGTGTTTTAACTTCTTTAATGTAGTCTATCAAATTATTTTCTTCTTCATTTTTATATTTTAATAATTTTACTACAGTAAAATGTGAATAATCATCAATAATTACTTGAAAATATCTATATCCTTCTTGAGTAGGTGTTTTAACAGGTCCACTAATATCTGAGTGAATTAAATCACCAATTTGTTTAGATTGTTTCTCACAATTGTAAAATGGTAATCTTGATGTTTTTCCTTCAATACAAGTTGGACATTTTTCTTGACTTGTTGGTAAATTTAATAATTTCATACTCTTACGATTAAGATGTCCTAATCTTCGATGCCATATATCAGCTTCCTTTTCTTTATTTACATTATTTCCCTCTGCAATATTGCAATAATTTTCATGGTCACGATTGATTTCTATATTAATTACATATAAATCATTTAAATTTTGACATTTTAATTCAAAATTTGTCCCTGTAATATTTACTTCATTCTTTGTAAATTTAATGACATTATCATTATTTTGAGTTATTTTTTTAACTGACAATAAATTATGATTTATACCCTCGACAATTAAAGCTTCAAAACTAATTTTATATCCTTGACATCTTCCAGTAATACATCCCTTTTTTACAGCTTTCATTGTCATCCCGTTTGCAATATGTATATTAATTTCTGTTGATAACTTTTGTATATTTGACATATATTTTTCAAGACCACTTTTAACAAGATGTGTTGTACATCCAGAATCCAAAATAAAAATATCACTATCTTCATTTGATATGAAGTTTGTAGCTATAAATAATATTTCAACATCGTTTACTTGATGAGCATATTCAGTATGTCCTCTTCTTGAATTTTGCCCTCGGAAATATCTTGCTCTTCCTCTTCCACGATCACTAATATTATTCATTGGACATTCCGTTATTTTATGACCTTGCTTACCACACTTGTAACAAGTGTATGAAAATGCTTTAAATGATACCTGCTCTTCTTTAATATTGTAGTCTTTATTTTCAAATTTTAATTCTTCATCTAATAATCTTGCTTTGACAAATTCCAGAGTAATCTCATTATTTAGAGTTTCTATAGCTGTAATTACAGTATTATACTTTTCAGGCATTGTAAGTAACAGATGACAAATTTTATCTGATTCATCTATTTTTGATTTCATATTTTCCAATTCTCTAATAATAGAATCAAATTTAAGAAAATGATCCTCTAATTTTTCATTATTAGAACATTTTAATGATAATAGTTTTCGTTTCAGGTGTAATTTTGTAAATACACTTTTTCTTTCAAATACTGCTTCCAATGACTCTATCATTTTTTTAGCTGTTTTTGCATCTTTAACTAAATCCAAATGTTTATCAGTAAGACATTGAACAATAATTGATTTAGCTTTAGCATCATCAGTTTTGAAAGTTTTTTCTTTTTCTGGGGTTGTTGTATTAATCTCTTGCTCAATAACATGTACCCTACTGATTTTTCTTCCAATAAACATTTCACCCGAAACTTCCAATTATTAAAATTATCTGCAGCTAGTAAAGGTAAATTTTGTAATGAACTCATTTTGTTTTTTAATAAATTTATTTACTATAGGCTACTTACATATTTATCGTGTCTGGGCCCATAACCTTTTAAGTTTATTAAAGAAATAATTTTAATTAAAGTAATTAATAAATCGTTTTCTATTAAAACAACTAATCTTTTTATTTAAATAACAATCAATCAAACAACTATGTTAACCTTTTATAATCCTTTTCCAAATTCCAATTAATAAAACTAAACTAACTGGTTGCTTAGCAACGACATGCCATCTATATATCATAACACCGACGTCGTAGAAAACTTCTGTTGGTACCAAAATCTTCATAATTTTATTGCGGAGAGTAGAAAAGCTTTTGAGCTTTCTAGCGTGAGGCCGAGCGCGTCAAGGTCACATTTTTGGATCAACATTTTAAAAATACAGTTTGGGGTACGGGAAACCCGATTTTGACAGTTAAAAAGTCGTAGCGCGCCGGGATCACGTTTTTGGATCAACATTTTGAAAATTCAGTATGGGGTAGGCCTATCGTTTTGTATGTTTTGGGGTACGAGAAAACCGATTTTTGACATTTAAAAGTCGTAGCGCGTCGGGATCACGTTTTTGAATCAAAATTCAGTGTGGGGTATCATTTTATATGTTTTTGATTACGGGAAAACCGATTTAGACAGTTAAAAAGTCGTAGCGCGTCGGGATAACGTTTTTGGATCAACATGTTTTTGGATCAACATTCAGTGTGGTGTATCCTTTTAAATGTTTTAGGGTACGGGAAAACCGATTTTTGACATTTAAAAAGTCGTAGCGCGTCGGGATCATGTTTTTGAATCAACATTCATTGTGTGGTATCGTTTTAAATGTTTTTGGGTACGGGCAATCCGATTTTGACAGTTAAAAAGTCTTAGCGCGTCGGGATCACGTTTTTTGATCAAAATTTTGAAAATACAGTGTGGGGTAACGTTTTATATGTTTATGGGTACGGGAAAACCGATTTTGACAGTTAAAAAGTCTAGCGCGTCGGGGTCTCGTTTTTGGATCAACATTTTAAAAATACAATGAGAGGAAAGTTGTACGTGTTTTTGGGTATGGGAGAACTGATTTTGACAGTTAAAAAGTCCTAGCGTGTCGGGATCACCTATTTTTTAACTAAATGTAACAAATGAAAAGTAATTGTTAAGTTTAATTTGGTTTCAATTCGTGTGATCTGTCCGGATGATTTTCAGTAGTGACTGTGGTAGGTAATTCGGTAATTGAATTGGAACTAATTAAACATAACATTTAACTTTGTTTTAACCACTTAAGTATTAGGCCTGTGTTACACTATAAAATATGTTATAAACATATTTTATAAAATATGTTGCATAATGGTATCCACCTATTATAAAAGATTTGAAAAGTGATTCTCTTTTATAAAACATTTTGGACTTGTACTAAACGGTAAAAATGTATCTATACTAACATTTTATAAAAGGTAAAATGCCACCCTCTTAAATTTTATAAAAGAAATGTTATAAAAGAAATATATTATAAAAGATGGCCCATTATACTATCAAAGATCTTTTTCAAAGAACTGTTATAAAACATATTTTATAAATTATTTTACAGTGTAATTCATGCCTTAGGCCTACTTTTAAACATAATAAAATAGCAATAACCGAGTTGTATTTTTTGTTTTAAACCTTTTGGGACCATCTGAAGATATTTCACTGTAGATATATAATTTCACCGTAGTTAATTAAGTAAAAATAATGCTATTATTTTTTTTTTATGATTTGTATTTTAATTTATAGTGAATATAATAAAAATTATTAAAACATAAGGTCAATGAATATGTTTAAATAGATAAACAAACAGTCTTAATGTCTGGCGCATCTGTAGCGAATAGCGATCAATTTTGGGGAAGTTTTTAGTGAAAAAAGTGTGTTCTGGGGAAATTATGTGTGCTAAAACATTTTCTGCACCCCTGGTTTAAACCAAAGTGAACATATTGTTCCTATCCTAAAGAAAAATTCTCAACAGTAAATGAAGTAGAATTCAGGATAGTATTTAAATAGAAGAATTACAACTAGCAATTGTTTTAAATCCTGCAAACAGTATAGCCATCCATTGAAGGTAATACCAAATCAATTATATCCACATTTAAGAAAACAACAGAAAACTAAATTGGATTAGAGAAATTATTTCATATCTTGAACAATTGATCTATCAAATATTAAATTAAACATTCGGACATTGAACTTTTATCTAGGACTTTGTAGAAATTAGTTTGAAGGATTTTATTGTATTAGATTAGAAAGTAAGTTTTTTGGATTGCATATTTAACAAGCCATGATTTTTTTAACCCGAGATAAATAGTTCTGTAATCAATTTGTTTTATTGAGCTATTTCATTGTAAATAAAATAGTGTCATATAAAAAAGTGATCTATTTAACTCTCATAAGAGAAACAAAATAAAATTGTATTTTATTGTAAAAGAAAAATAATCGAAGATTTCAGTTTGAATAAACCTTTATATTACAATATAAAAAGAGTCAGCATATTTATTAATTTTCAATTTTTTTTTGTAATACATTTGGCTTCACAGATGAGGCATTCAGAGAAAATTAATATATATGCTTGTTAATAGGGCTTTCCTTGTAAACAGGGCATTTTACTCTTTGGAAGCATTATATTCTTTGGCTTTAAATAGATTATATAGTTGTTTTTTATGTGTACTGTATGATTGATGTGAAATAGTTAAGTATATAGTTATTTATGTCTTATTTTTATTACTTGTATTATGTGTAGTATGTGTATTAATTTGTATTATATTCTGCATATTATATTTTCATCATTTGTATGTTTATAATAATGTAACAACTCTAATGTCTACTTGCAATAATGCTATTGTAACCGAATGATTCTAATAAATCAAATCAAATAGTATATTATAATACAATAGGCTACAATGAAATGATCCCATTTATTTTGTACAGGGTTATGACAACTATGGAGGATATGATCAGTATGAATCACATACTGGAGATCCAAGTAAAGATATAGAGTATGAAAGATCGTATCAAGTCCCTGAAGTAATACAAAAATTCTTAATGTATTTCCGAGATGCCATCAATGAAGGGATGATTTTTGAAATTCAAAATATGTATGAAAACACGTAAGTATTGATTTGTTTGGTAGTTAAATTATTCTTTTAATTTAAATATTAGTATAGTTGAATACTGCACTACTTTTGCGCTCCATAGGCGAACTCAGTCCGACATCGCTAATTTGCTGTTGTGCTCCACTGTCTGACTCATTCCGACACACGTTTTAATATGATTTCTATGTTCTAAACTCGTGTTGAATCTGTGGTTTTCGGTCTAATAAGACTTTGTTTTTTATTGCTTATTATTGCCCTTTCATTTAGCTTTAAAACAAGACTAAATTTATTATTATATCTCAACTCTGTGGTTAAAAATATGTTTTTGGTTCGTATGTCATGTGAGAATAAGACAAATTTTGTATCATATTCTTAATAATTTGATATGATTTATACAATTTGAAAATAATTAAAATTGCACCTATGGGGGGAATTTTCTTTTTCTGTAGTGCCTTACCTGTTATACAGTCTTTGATAATATTTAGCTGATGACAACCCTGCATATGGGGCTATAAGTAAAACTTTAAACCTGTTTTCCGTAAATCATATATTTTATTCACAAAAGGAACATTTTATCAAAATCTATCTAACATAATGGTCTGAAATTTTCAGGGGTTGTTGAATGGAGTATACTACAGGTTTTAAAGAGAGCATTTTGTAATATAAGTGATCATTTCTAAGTTATGACTGAGAAATATGGCAAAAACTGGTAAAAATTCTATCATTTTATAAAAATAATGACAAAATGTATTCAAATGCTTGTATTGCGAAACCCCCATGTTAAATTTTCTATTTAAGTAATACTAACACATTGATAAAATTTTACTAATTTTGATCCAGTAGTTTCTGAGAAAATGTTCCTTAAATATTATATTTTTAATATTGCCGAGATAGAGCGCTCCGGAGCCCCTTAAGAAGCCAGTGACAGATTATATTCTCTGTCGAATATAATATTTTGAGCAGCTTATAATTTAATTTATGAAATTTGTATATATTTATTTATTTCTTTTGTCGATATTCAAATGCCCATACGTTATGGAGCAAAGTTATAATATAACTATTAATTCTTTTCCTTTTATAAGGCCCCCACTATCCGGAAGCTAAACTTATAATACTATTTCTTATTCTACTGTAGTAGCCTATAGGTACTATAATTGAAACCTACTAAGTTCAATCTCAATTATATTATCTTTGAAATAAGTACAAGTTTAATTTTAACAAATTTTGGTTTAATATAATTAAATCATTTATCTATTAGTACATAATGTTTATAATTTTGGTTTATAATAAGATATAAAGAACGAATTTGATTTATTTCAATTATGATGTAGAATCTCTATTTTAAAGAATGTCTATTTCCGGTTTGAATTAGCTCAGTATAATAATTAAAATTTCATAGAATAAAGTTTGTTTTATCACCACAATACATAATTTAGTTAAATTTGATTTTAATTCAAGTTAATCTCGGGTTAGGGGTACTCGTGCTGCTGTAATTATCTCATTTAAAATATACGCAATTATGAGTTCAAACATGAAGTTAATAATTTATGACATGATGTCGTAAGGAATTGGATAGGAAGAAGGTAAGTTCTTTTATTTAATTTAAATAATTTCCTGTAGATATTAATCTTAATCACTGTTCTTTGAAAAGGTACTTATCAGTTTTGGTTGCACATATGGATAAATATCGAGTTATTGTACATTTTGACTACACTTTTTATGAAACAATTAACGGCGTCACTTCTTCATTGCATTCGTTACGTCCACCCACGCTTAGTTCTTCAATTCTACTGATTTTTTTTTGGCTTCACTTTCAAACGATGTAGCCGGGTTCCTTTTTCTTCCGCCTATCTCCGTTGCCGTGGTTACGCGCCATGACGTCACTGTTGATTTATGATGGCGTCTCATTTCTTCACTTTAAAATAGTTTTCGATGGCTTTTTATACCTGAAATATTTCTTTGTCGGCCAAAACAATTATGGAATTAAATTGTTCTTGCGTTTCAAGTCTTAAATTTATTTACTTGTGTAATAATTTTAATTTACCCGATTAAATAATTACTTCCTTTTAATTCTGGTGTATGTTGTACTACTTGTGTCATATGTTAAACTAATCATTGTGAATATTTTAAGAGTAATAATAGTCTATGGTGTATAATTAACTATTAATTATTTTATAAATATTTTCTTAAATTTAGAATACGTTCTACACATTGGATTATCGTGTTTTCGTTTATAATTTAAATTACATGGTACATTATTGGTCTTTTACTTGACTCGTGTTTACAATCGTTTAGTAACCTACAAATATGGCTGACATAACTTAACTAAATACGTTTTTAACCATCTTGAGTTTTTGTATAGTGATTTTGACAAATTTTACAGAAATAATAAATATAGTGCTTCTAATTTAGTATCTGGCTTTCATTTCTTTATAGGATTGTTACTGGTGTTTATTTATATATTGACATAGGGTTCTCTAGGCTATAACACTAGGCTGTCATAAATGAACGTTTTGTATTACTGAGATTTGAGACATTACAAGCTGTTTGCCAGTTATGATCAAGAAATGCAACTAGCATCGTTTAACTTTTGCGTTGTAACTTTTGTTTACGTTTTTTCAAGTGGAGTTTTTTTATTATACTTTATTATTTTGCAGTTTTGTAAAGCACTTGTGTTGAGAAATGGCAACTTTGTAAACTATATGTTTCCATGGTGATGTTCCATTATTTCACAAAAATGTTATTGTTAAAATAAAGTACCTGGGTGACCGAGCATCGCTCAGTACTTTTTTTTAGGAAAATGTATGCAAATACAAATCACATACTGAATTTGTTAATGTATTTTAGAAATAACAAATAATAATTATAATCATTAGATAAATTATATTACCTTCATAGACCTTTTAGGGACCAACCTATGTACGGGCATTTGTGCCCCCTATAGGTCCTTTATGTATTTATACATGTAAAAGGAATTATTGGTAATAAATAAATAAAATAAATAGAAATATAAAGAATGCAGAAACTGGTGAAAAGGGTTTTAGAACGGTTAATAACAGCACAAAAATAATGTTTTAGTTACGTTTGGTTTTGAAATCAGCTGATAATGGAAATATTATAGGAAACAGCTGATTACTGTTATTATTATAGTCAATAAACATTTATGTAATGATTTAAACTCCATAAGCCCAATGTTAAACATTTTCAATTTTAAATTGAGTTGTTTAGAAAAATATGAGTTTTCCTGAGGTAGTGGTTTTCACCAATCGATTTTTTAGACCCAAAAGCCTCTAATCCCAAACTTTCAGCAAAATCATTCAGCTGGATCTCGAGATTGCTCGTACGTACAAACAAACAAACAGACATTGCTCGTATTAGAGTATAGGATTTTAGAATAAATAAATATAAATACAATTGACATATGTACTGTAAAAAGTATTTTCAAAGCTTTAATCACTTTTATTACTACTTTTAAGTTAGTTAAAAAAATTTTTTTACTTGTTCAAACTAATATATTGAAAATAGGCCTACTAAATAAAATAATTTTGTTAAACCTCAAGATTATTTTTGAAATTATTTGTAATCGTATAAACAAGTATTTTCAAAGCTCTAAACTCTTTTATTCTTATTTTTAATTTCATTACAAAACAAAATGATAGACTTTTCTGATCGATTATATTAAAAATAGGCCTACTTGATGAAACATTTTTATTATAATCTCTCAATTTTTTTCCTTATTCTCTGGTTTGTTCCAAACAAAATGATGTATAATAAGTTATGTTTACTGTTTATAGTATTTTTTTGGCGAATTTACAAAAATACTTCTTCAAACAGTCGCCAAATAATAATTGGATTTGGTGGAGGAGCCAAGTGTAAAATAAATAGAGTGGAGTAAATTTTTATAAGTTTGGAGCAAAATAATTTGTCATATTTATTGCTCCTATTTTTTTATAAATAAAAACAATATTTATTTCTTGTTTTTCTAAAGCTTATTCATCTTAACTTGAAAAAAAATTAGTATTTTTATTAACACATTTAGAGCTAAACGTAATTTATTGTTGTGCTTCACCATTTTTTATATATAAACAAATCCCTGTAATT
>JAGFPH010003319.1:88931-106796 GCA_018207615.1 Philaenus spumarius | reverse complement strand
TTTAAAAGTATTTTTTCTTCCAAAACACTCTAATTTTTTTAACCCTTGGTCCGATTTTGGGCTCAAACGATTTGTGATCATTTCCTGATGCTGCCCTCGTGTGATTTGTAGTTGTATCTCTCTTGGTTCTTGAGTTAAACGCTTCGTAAGTTTTGTTGAAATTTCGGAATTTATTTTTCTAAATTTGGTTGAATTTAAAATTTTCTTCGCTGTTTTTTCTTTTTTTTGGTTACCAAAACTCCAAAACTGCTTTCGGATTCTTCGTCCTTCCTTCCAGATGGTTTTCCGCTGAGGCTAGTTTGGTTTGCCTATTTTTTGAATTCTTTTGGTTTACTGTATATTCAATTCTCAGATGGTTTTACATGAATACATTTTCGTAAATACATTTTAATTTTAGCATTTACTTTTCCTTAAATTTTGATTTATTAATTTTTGCTTTGTATCATTTATTTCTTTTTATGTACGGTATAGATTTTTTACTATTGAAAATTTGGTGATCTATGCCTTTTTACCTTAAATAATGATTGCTGTAATTATTTATTTGATTAACGTTTTTATTCTCTTATTTTTTAGCCTTTTGTACCCAAGAATGATTTTAAAATTGCTTTTCTACTGTACTTGAAAAATTTATTAATTTTAAATTTAATTTAGCTAGTTATTGCTTATTATTATTACTTTATTTTTTGATCATTTTAGTTTTTTGATCTATATATATTAAAAGAATTTGGTCAAAACCTATTTCCAATCGCCCAGCCTCTCCTAATGGACCGATTTTGATGATTTTTGTTTTAAAATGTGTCTTATTACCTGTAGATATGTCATCAAGCATTTACCGAAGTCCTAGGACATTAGGGCTACGCCCCAGTGGCCCTCAAAGTTTCAATGTTAATCTTATGGAAGGTCTATCTTAAGGAAGAAGAAGAAATATTTCTTTTGATTTTATCAAGGACACAAAAACAGCTGTTCGTATGAAAAGCTTAAAACAGCTGATTTTGATCAACAACTGATTTGGATCAAATCAGTATCAAATGTAGTAACCTTTTTGAGGTTACATTGACAAACTAAAAACAAACACAAACAAAAATCAACGAAAAATGCTAACTATATTTTAATTCAATTCAAACATTGGTTGTTACAAACCTATTATATATAAAACAGCTAATTTGGATCAAAAACTGAACATAATCATTCACAGATATGTCAAGTCTTATATATTATCATCCGTTCAGCCGCTATTCACCCGAGAAGGAGCCCCGGTATACAATCCTTCAAATTTCCCATGTTAATCTTATGGAGATAATGTTTAATGAGTTTGAGTCAGCTGCCAAATAAAACAGCTAATTTATGCTCGGTCACCTATGTACAAACGAGCAAAAGATTAACGAGATTCTTTATCAAATTTTCCACCTGCGAGCGAAGCGAAGCAGCCATCTGAGGCCGAAGGCCGAGCCGGGGTTGGGACGCGGAGCGTCCAGGGGCAGAGCCCCTAGTTAAATTTTGAAATATAAAAGTTTTTCTTTTTCCGTCTAAGTTTTTTTCTTATAACTTTTTAATTACTTTAACTACTGAATTTATTTTAACTGCCTTTTACTTAACTTTTTCTCCTCTTTCTATTTCTCTGTCAATAATCTACAATTTAATAATTTTATAATTTAACATGGGTTCTTGTGCCCCTTGAAAACAGTGAATTGACATCAAGGATAATCCTTGTCGAGTACTGTTGCTCTGACTTAGAATATTTATCTCAGCCTTGCTTTCTATTATGTTTAACATTGGTTAGGCTTTCAACTGAAGTTGTTAAGTTTTAAGTTATTAATAACTTTACATTTTTTACTTAATTGCTATTAATACTCTTTTATTATAGCTTTAATTAACTAGTTTTTTGATTACTTTGTCTTTATTACTGTTAAATACTATTTTTTCATTAGGCCTAATTCATTTTGTTAATTAATTAGCCCATTGCATAAGGCTAGTTGGCCGGTGCAACTTGTATTAATTTACTCATGTCTTTTCGTTAGAGATTGGGTCACATGACAATGATGGCCGCTGATGTTGTCATTGTTAAGTTTGTTTCCGTATCAATTTGGACTAAGTGAATTTGTTAGCCTATTGTATTTATTTTGAGAATGTGAGTTGTTTAATTGAATGTTGATCATTAGAATTTGTAACCATCGATCATACGAATGATAATTTGTTTTAGTTAATCAAGAATTCCAAAAATTATAAAGTTTTGTTTTAAAATGCTACTAATTTGTTGAAATACAATTTTGAAGTTAACCTAATTTAGGCTTTTCGGTACTTACGTATTATACGGAGGCCACAATTTTTTTAAACGTTGCTAGGTTAGGTATTGTTTTAGTAAACAACAGAAATGGAAGGATAATAAAAAATAAAAAAATAGAATAAAGTTCTAACCTATAGTATTTAGTCACAGTAGGTTACTACTAAAAATAGTATGTAATAAAAAATGTCTAATAATAGTGGCCTCCGTATAATATGTAAGTACCGGCTTTTCTTTTTTACTAACTATTATACTTCTTTCCACTATTTTATTTGAATATCAGAAACAGAACATTTAGAATAATTTTATTTCTATACTAAAAATGTTATAATCCATAGAAGTTTACTAAAATAGCTGAAATAGAAGGTTACACAGAAATTTACATTTAATTTCTTCTGAAAGAAAGTATTACTTTGATAGACTACTTAGAAATCGCCCATGCAATTAATATTAATAATTAAATATGATTGTTTAGTTCACAAATATGTTAAATAATAAAAAATGTTGTTTTTGTTTTTTTCTTAAATATTGTTATCATTGTTTTTTTATTACATTACTGTAGTAGTAAATGTTTGCAAAATTCTGTAGTAATTATTGATTTGCAAGACCAATTAACTAAGTTGGATGCTGATATACCGTTACTTTTTTTGTTTGATAGCTAAACATTTGTAAACTGGCTACAAAAATACTTTTGATATATTTTATAAAACTTTCTGATTTTGAAGTTATTCTCATTTAAAATAATTTAATTGGCCGCCATTTTGAAATGAATTATTGAAGCAAGTTGATTACAGTAGAGTCCCGATATTTCGAGTTGAATGAGATCGAGAGTACCTCGGATTGTGAAAAAATCTAATTACACGGAATATGTAGAGGTTAAGATAAAACTACTATTTATAGTCCTCATTGTAAATGGTGCAATAAACACATAGGTGAATTATTAGTCCACATTTTTCAAACACCCTGTATACAGGGCCGGATTTAGCATGGGGCAAAGTGGGCCCGTGCCCATAGCGGCAAATTTTTAGGAGCGGCAAAATGGCAAAACTGGAATTTGGGAAATAATATTACAGAACTGTACTATGTTTTAGAACAAAACTAAAACTCCATTCCAGTTTTACAACAGGATGGGTATGAGCGTCTGACATAGATGTAGTCATGAATGAGCTAATGCCAAGTTATTCGTTTGACTCAAACTAAATGTACGCCTGTATAGATCGAGGACTTTAGCTGTGCGCGCGAGAATCAGTTACCTGTACTGGACGGGGGGTGGGAGGGGCGTCTTTTCTACAAACATTGAGTGACTCACCGGGCACAATAACCCGGTTTACGCTACCCGGCCAACATCCACTCTATGTTTTATGGACGTGTAGTAGGTGCCTGGTCGTGCGCACAGCTAAAGTCCTCGATCTGTACACTGACGTGTTTGTGAGTGTGTTTGAGAGATAGATGATGCCACTGCTTCGTGCATCCTCAGCTCTGTTCGGCGGCGAATCAATAAACTTTGTGCCTTCGGCTAACACCGAGAAAGGCGAGAAATCACAGTTGTCTGTTTTGTCATTCTTTCAGTTCAGTCTTATTGTTGTTTGCTTTTCACTATCATCATTTTTTCTCTGTTCTTGTGCTGCAGCACAACTCTTCACTGCAGTACAAGTGCGATTCATTCAGTGTAAAACTGATTTACTGTACTTTTGTTTTTAAAGTTTTAAACGAAGTAGCCTATAGTAGTGTAGTGTGTTTTAAAGAAAAGTGTTTTCAAACTCAACATGGATGGACGTAATTGTTTAAACTGTATAATGTATAATAAACTTGAAATACGTGATTTGAAATTGATGTGTCTTTTATTATTTTGCAAAACCACTTCTGAATTTCACCTTGTAAAAATTACGTAATAACGTAATTAAATTTGTAAAAGTAAAATTAGATTTAGCCCCGTCACCTCCTGTTGGTGTAATCATGCAGAAATATTAATGAAAATTTAGTATAATATTTCTCTAAAGATGAAACATTTATTTGTTTGTAATTCAAACTACATATATATTACAACCGGAAACGTTGTAGCACTGGTTCGTTGATTCCGTTTTACGTGTTTTTATACCTTGTGTTGTTTTTATTCAATTGATAGCAAGTCAGCTCAAACTCCTCGAGAATTCTTGACTGAATTTATTGAACTATATCGGAGTTTTACCTGCTTGTGGCTCATTAAGAGCAAAGAATACTCCAACAGAAATAAAAAAGACCATGCGCACATAGCGCTCGTTCAAAAATACAAGGAGTTTGATCTGTTGGCAGACAGAAACACTGTTGTTAAACAAGTGAATGCATTGCGTACGGTTTATAAGAAAAAACTATCAAAAATTAAATATTCGTCAATGAAGATTGGACAAGAAATCCTTGCATGTAAACAGTACTCACACTTTCGATTTATTGTAACGATAAATTGTTACGATTTATCGTAGCGTGTACGCCGGGCTTTAAGCTCAATGGTGCTCGACCGGGATATTTTGACAATAATATAGAGATACCTTTGGATTCGTCAAGATTTTAACTTTCTAAAACTACCATCCAATCAAATGTCACTTCTATAGTTCCAAAGATATGGAATTAATTGTCTGTAAACCTTTGCAATTGGACAAATTTCCACGAATAAAACAGTATATTTTGAGTTCGAGATATCTTTTATAATTCGAATTATTTCAATAGACTTTTTTATATCTATTTATAGACCAAAGTTCAATCTTTCGTTTGGTGTAAAGCAAACTATATTTACTCTAACGGTTTTTTTCGTACAGTTCTGAGAAATACTGACAAATGGGAAATTCAAAACTCGACTTTCTCACGCTCCCGAAGTAGCACTTCCAACGGGTTTTCACCCAGAACGTCGTTTTTGATGCGTCCGTGAGAAGTTCAATTCGTTTGATCTAATTTTGTGATTCAAGTAAAACTAAGTCAAATACTTTTATGAAATAATAATTTACAAGTATACAGTTCAATTCTTTGATTTATTCTCTTCACTTTCTTATAATAATATTTCATATTTGGGCAAGGAATATATTCGTAAATTTGTATTCATACTAGGCCTAGTTTTGTTGGGAGTCTTTGAACTGGTGTTTTCAAAATAAGAAATTTGAAATTGATAAATATTTTTATACAGTTCTATTCAGGACTAAATTACGAAATTTTTTACATTTACGATAAAAGTACAAAAATGTTTACTACTTTTTATGTAGGCCTAAAGTTAAACTTTTTCCTTTCGTTACTAAACATTTTTATTTCTTGAGCTAATAACTTTGTAAATTTTACATCAATCATTTTTTTACTGGCATATATAAATTCTTTGAACCTTTCTCTACAAAAGAAAACTATTGAACAGTTTTGGATTGGTTTATAATTACTGTATTTGGCGAATTTTTGAAAATATGCTTGCACACGCACCGAAATGGCTTGACTTCAGAAAAGCGATAGCGTTAACACTCTAGTGTTAATTGTGGGGAGGGCGGCAATTTTGGGGGGCCCATAGGCGCAAAATATGTAGATCCGGCACTGCCTGTATATAATTTAGCTCACAACCTTGGGCTTAATAGAAGTTAAATTGTATGCTATTATAATTTGGGCTCTCAACATGAGTTATTAAATTTTTGTTTTGTATAATAGCACTTAGTTTTTCCTGGATTGACTACCAAATTGCTTTCAGCCAAATACTATCCTGTAAAATTTACTTTCAAAAAAGCATTTAAAAGAATAAAATGTAAATGACATGTTATTTCGAATGTTTTTCAGATTATGTATTGGTCTCGGTTGGGACTGTTATGGAGATTTGTTGGCTGCTATTTGCGTGGGATCGACAACTTTAATTTTGTGGGATTCAAATACATTGAAAAAACAAAATCTTGAAGTAGGTTTACGAGATAAATTGAGCTGCTTGATATGGGCTAAGACTGGACCACTGTTAGCAGTAGCTACTCATGGGGGAAATGTCTCTATTTACAACCACAGTACTGCCAAGTTAGTACACCAATGAAGGCTAAAGTTTTATATAATCTTTCCTATCTTTACCTTTAATGATTTTCTTCGTATATTTTTTTACTTTTGTTTTTGTTATGTCTTACTGTTAAAGTTTTCTTGATTGGTGTTTTATTTTAAACCAAATGTTATAGTTATTCCTGTTAGTTTGAAGTTGATTGTGCTTTCTTGTTAATTAATTTTAAGATTTGAATTATAGTAGACTTTCTCTGATCAGGCCTAGTGCTTTTGTAATAAAAAGTATGGTTTGTAGTAGTTTTGTGTTATTTAAATGCATCTTTTCAACAACCCTTCCAGTAATGTGGCAGTGCCCTTGTCAATGTAATTAGAGCCTACTATAGTTTTATTGTTAATTATGTGGGACTGATTTCCACTAACCATTGCTCTTAAAATGGATGCTAAAGCTTTTAAAAATCTGTTATTTTCAGATGCTATCGGAGGCAAAAATCTTAATTAGATGTACTTATTAAATTTTATTTTGTATTCTAACTTCATTTGTAAATTGTAGGAGGGTACCTGTGTTGGGTAAACATAATAAAAGGATCTCGGGAGGAGCATGGAGTGGCAGTGACTTGCTGGCTTTGGGTTCTGATGACAAGAGTCTTTCTATTAACAATGCAGATGGAGACACGTTAAGAATTATTCAACTTAGAGGAGAGCCATCCGAGATACAGTTTTCTGAAATGAAAACTGATGAGAGGCTTGTTGGAGAAAATACGGTTTGTATAGTCATAAAATAATAATGAGATGGCACCATGTATCTGTTACAAGCATAATGTCTCAAAACTATTTTTCTGGCTGATATATTATATATAATATCATACTTTCCTTCTGTTCTAACATTGAATAAATAATCTTGAGAAAAACCATTCTAACAATATGTTAAATAAAATTTATTAAGACAAAAACCTTTCAAGCTAATAATCAGTAGTGGTGAATTAACTATGTAAATTCAACTTTAATTGATAAATAAAAAAAGGTTTGATTAGGCCTATTAGTATTAAAAAAACTATTGGGTGATAAATATTTGCTGTTTAAAAAAATACATAATATTGAGTGTGTTGATTTAAAGTTGATGTTGTGACTGGTTGTTTGTTTTATAACGTTGCTGTTTGGAGCTTTGTTAATAATTTTCAAAATGTTTTGACTCACTTAATTGAGATTATTTATCTAGTCTCTGTTTATTGACAAATACCAAACATTGACTATTAGTGAATTATTATTAATTTGTGGTATCTAACTTGTTTAAAAAAACTGTGTTGACACTATGTAGGTCTGCCTCTGGTTCGAAAATCTAATTTTGAATACTGTACCAAGCAATTGTTTTCTCTCATCCAACTTCTTTATTTTAAGTTTCTTTTTCTTCTATGTAATTTAGGTACTGTCACCTGAATTAATTATTTGTTTTAAATACTTATTTACATATTTATAAACAAGATTGCTTTAATATTTTTTAAATTAATAATGATAAATAATTTTTATTTTCAAGGTGAAATGATCATAAGTTATACTTTTGTAAAGATGATAATTGTGATGTTCAGAACGGTTGGTGTTAGTTGATCAATTTGTGATTTAATTTTGGAAGAACAACTTAATGGGAACATGCTGAGAAAATTGCATTGTGCATAAAGTGAAACTTGTGATTAGGGACTAATGCCTTATCAAAAAATTGGATGGTTTCGGCTGTGCTACATCTCCCACCCCATATGGTCTACAACATGCAATAAATCATTGCAAATTTTGACCGTCAGTTGTTGCCACTATCCGATTTTCATCTATTCGTCCCATTCAAAAAGTTTTTAAGGACGCCAAGTTTGAATACAACGAAGTTTTTAAAAAAGCTGAACACTAGTGGCGCTGTCAACAAGGTTAAGAATTTATTTACTAGGGACATTAGAAAGCTCCCAAAGCAAATTTAGATATAAGAGCTTAAACGTTAATGGAGATTAAGTTGAGAAATAGTGTACGATTTTTTGTCATTGCATAATACGTTTTCTGTCCACATAAATTTTTCTCATTAATTATTAAATGTTTTAATATTAAATTTGTAATAATGTCTGCTTAGGTGAGTGTAGTAGTAGGAAAGAAGATACTGTTCCTCTACAATCTGCAAGATCCAGACAACCCTATAGAACTTGCCTTTCAGCCTAGATATGGTACTATAGTTACTTATAAATGGTGAGTAGCTTATTTTTGTTACTTTAGAAGAAAATAAGATGGACTTTTACCTCTATTTTACAATCTGGTGTAGGTGTTGCTCTTATGTTAGCATACTTTCCCTCCGTTGTGCAATAGTTTTCCATGATCTAATTAATTTGAGGAGATTCAAGTTATTTTCTCTATCAAACTTAGCTTCTTAAAACTGTTATAGTCAATATTTGTTGCATTTTGTTATGGTTGTAAGTGTAGTCAAATTTAAAATTTTGATTTGTATTGTGCAAACAGCCGGTGTCTAGATTTACTATTAACCTGTCATTTAAAACCAAATTCTACAACCTATTTCAAATAACATTATGTCTGTTTATTAACAAATACAGTATCCCCATACATATTGATAAATCATCACTAACCTATTTGTAAATGTTAAAAGCCAAATAGGCCAACACAAATTTGTTACATAATAACCTAAAGAATATTAGTAAATGTGTAGACAAAATTATAAATTGTTTAATAAGAGGTAACACGATAAGATATATCAGGGTGTCTACCAGTCCCCAAAAGTCATGAAAGTCCCCAAAAAGTCACGAATTGGATAAAAGGTCACGAAAGTCCCCAAAAAGTAACGATTTGTTGCCAAAGGTCACCATTTTTTGCCTGCTTGAAATTGAATTTCACGCACCCCACAGTTTGTACTGTACCATACGAATCACCCGAGTAAAACGTGTGGCAACTCTGATTCAAAGTTCAAATTTATTTCAAGCTTCGGATCAATTTATCTAGTTCACATGATAGAGTCATTCATTTGATCAATATGTATAATAAATCATAATAACAGTTACTGTGAATCTTAATAACAGTTACTGTGAATCGTAATAAAATAGTTCTTAAACAAACCTAAGATTCGAGCTTATGTAGTACCGGAGAAAATAGAAACGAAGCTTTGAAACAAGGATTCGGATTGTTTGATCAATTTCACGAACTATTCTAGTTCATATTTATTTCAAGCTTCGGTTCAATTTATCTAGTTCACATGATAGAGTCATTCATTTGATCAATATGTATAATAAATCATAATAACAGTTACTGTGAATCGTAATAACAGTTACTGTGAATCGTAATAAAATAGTTCTTAAACAAACCTAAGATTTGAGCTTTTCTAGTACCGGAGAAAATAGAAACAAAGCTTTGAAACAAGGATTCGGATTGTTTGATCAATTTCACGAACTGTTCTAGTTCATATTTATTTAATGGCGTGTTTTCGTATTTAGTATTTAGGCAGTATCTTTTAAAGATTTTTATTTCAGAACATTTTCGTAAGGCGTCAATATATATTTTGGTTTCGTTTAAAATAAGGTCACCAAATTTATATTGAGGTCTCCTAAAAGTCCCCAAAAAGTCAAGAAATAGAATTTTATGATCTGGCAGACACCCTGTATATGATAAATGTAAGCTAGCCTAAAAGTAATGAAACCAAACTTCCACAACACAATAAAATTATCATTACACTGAACCAATATGTTTAATTAATAAAAAACCACAACACTTAATATAAGCTGTATTCATTTTATTGTAAACTTAGAATTTAGTATTGAGATTGTTAGAGTAGATAATATTTATATGTTACTAATTAAACCAAAACATGTTATATTTGCGTACTATTTGACCAGAATCAGAAACCCAGAGAGAGAGATTATAGTTAATTTGCTCAAAATTTAAAAAACAAGTTGTAATTTAAAATATTTCACCTACATGTTTGTTATAGCTTATAGCTCACTAAGATAGTTTAAATACATTTTTTGTGTTACAAAGATTTAATGACTTAATGTTTTTTAACCAATTGAGCTGTTTATTGCCGAAGCCTATTTGTTTCAATTGAACAATTTAAATACAAACTATATGTGAATAGTTTCAATAATTTTGTAAATCATTTGGAAATTGTGAATAATAAATTGAAAATATTTAATTTGCATAAAAGATATGTGTATCAAATTTCGTTGAGTGAGTTAAGAAAGAAGGTAATATTAGTAATACTGTAGCATCGTAGCATTTGAGGCAATAATTTAAATAAATTTAATAGATAATAATAATAGTATTTTTATAAAATATTTTTATTAATAATAAAAGAACTCAAATTCTCACAAGTTTGATTATTTGAAAAATGGATTTATTCGACAAAGACTCTTTTCTTACTTAATATAATACTTGAGCTAGAATAAAGAAATTGTAGTTTTTTTCGTAATTGATAACTATTTAGATGACTGAGAATAGTGGCTTTCCCGTTGAATCACGTTTGACAATCTATTCTTTACGAGAATTTTTACAGTTTTCTTCTATTATTCCTAAATAATAAGTTTACAGTACAACCTCGTTAAGTTGGCCCCCTTAAAGTCGGATCTCCGGGTAATAATATTGTAATAAATAAAAATATGCATTTTGGTAGCTCTATTGCTTTATACGAGCGTATAATCGTAGCGTACTGCACGGTGATCGTGTTTCCTCTGAGTTCGCGCAACCGAGTTTGCTTGCCTTGCGGCACGTAAACGTTACTCGAAGCTGACGTTACAGAAACTTACAAGCTTTTCCCCAAAAAGTAGACATACCTGTACAGTCCACAGATGTGGTTTTTTGTTTTATTGTGATGAGTAAATATTTTTAAAGTGTTTTTCTCCGTAATAAAAGAAAATATTGTAAGTATACAGTGTATTTTAATTTTTTGATGTTTTATATTCTTTCTCCGGCTAACACAAATTTTTGTTATGTCTGATCGGGCACAGTCCCGGCTGGTCCGACTTAACGAGGTTGTACTGTATTTAAGAAAAGCCACTAAAAATTTTGTAAATATTGTTAAGAAAATTTGAACCAAAACACAATCTATCTATACATAATTAATTTGCTAGGGGTTATTTTGTGAGTAGAACTGCTCCTAGAGTTTTTAACCGATTTTGATGTTTTTGGTGTCATTTTACAGAGCTCACTCTGAAGTTGTGCTTCCCTTAAAATGAGCTCAATGTATGTTAAGGGCTTCGCCCCAGTGGCCCTCAAAGTTGCCATGTTAATCTTATGGAAGGTCAATCTTAAGGAAGAAGAAGAAAGATTTCTTTTGATTTTATCAGGGGCACAAAAAACAGCTGTTCGTACGAAAAGCTTAAAACAGCTGATTTTGATCAACAGCTGATTTTGATCAACAACTGATTTGGATCAAAAACTGAATATAATTTTAGGTTAGGTAAATCAAGCAATAGCGAAGCATTGCCATGTCCACTAGTAAAATCTAACTTTATTATGAAGTTTGCCTCAGCTTACTTTTATTTTAATGATTTTTCCCCAAACACTTCACTTTTACATAGATTCAAGAACTAGCATGTCTTATACTACTTCTTACTGGAAGTATATTATGCTACTTATACTTTTGCTTGTATTGACAGTTTAATTCTTGTGGGATCTGTTTGTTTAATTACTTACCCTTGCCTTACTAGTTTGGGTAACTCTATTCTCACTAGTTTTAATTTCAAACTTCTCCCTTTATTAGCATGCTATATCCTTATTTTTGCTGTAATAATTTAAAACACGACCTACAATAATTACAATTTTAAATTTTATGTAATTAATTTTGATGTAAAGGGGTCATTTCCATATCAAATCAACCACAAAAAAATGATTTTGACACCCACCATCTCAGATTTTGACGAAACTTGGCATAGTTGTTCTATTCATAGATTTAAGAAATCATACCAAATTGTTTTGCTCTATCTCTAATAGTTTAGGTTTTACAGCCTCTTAAAGTTTTTGGATTATTGTGATTTTTATCGCTCGGCCGCAGAAAACTAAGTTTGTTTTCCGATGAAAAATAAATTATATCTTTGTTAGTTACCAGCCAATTTAGATGAAACTTTTTTTTTTGAGTATACATCAATATGTCAGGAAGGATTTAAAAAATTACAAAGCTACCAAGTGTTTATTTGGGACCAGAAAAAAATCTTAAAGTGTCATTTGTAGGATTTTCAAAACAAAACGCAGGGTTCTACGATAAATGAAATATCTCCTAAAGGGAAAAGGATAATCATGAAAATATTTTTTTGTTTTTGTTCTAAGAGATGTGCTCTATCACATTAAAGAGTAAAATTAGTGGTTATTTTACTCCTTTATTATTTTTTCTCATTTCAAAACCAAATTTTTTTAATTTTATAAAACTATTTAGTAATCAAGTAGAAGTAATATTAGATATAACTGTATTTTAATTTTGAGTTAAAATCTATTTACTAAGTATGTTTGGATGCTAGTTAAATAAAGTAGGATATGCAATTCTTACCGTTGAAACAGGTTTTAGTACATTAACACTTTTCAATACTGTCAAATTTTGATTGGGCACTTATCATACATTCTTGAGAAAACTGATAGGTTCTTCCAGTCATTGTTTTTGGGGGTTCCACTACAGCAATAATATGAGGAATGGGCACAGCACATGCATCTTCCTTCTTGGGCCAAAAAATTATGTTGATGGTCCGTGGGGATGTAGAAACTGTACCGTGACATCTTTTTCTTCAGCGTTTATCTCACTCACCATGCCAAAGTACCATAAGCTGTCAAACATAAGCAATAAAATTTCCAGGGTTCAAATCTTCTAATTTCACGAAAAAGTTTTGTTGTTTGTTAAATAAATTAAAAACAATAGCTGCTTTGTCATCCTTGCTAATTCTTCTAGCTTCAATTGTTCCAGAATCATCTAGTGGCTGAAAGTTGTGAAATGATCTTGTCCCTGTAAGAGTTTGAACGTCTTTGACGGCTTTCCAAAGCAAGACGAGTTAATTCAACTGCTTCTTGAGAAATAAAGTGGAAACTGACTTTTTCAATTCTGGTATTACAAAAATCAAACAGTTCAGTCACTATTATTATTTGTTTTTCTAGGGGTCTTTGAAGACTTTCCCTTCGAGCTAAGCGCTTCACAGTACCTCCTATTCCGTCACCTTCCGTTTTGCCATGACTGGTTGCAAAAAACAACAATTGAGCTCTAAATTGAAAATCTTTCTCATGCTGACACAGATTTATAAAATTGTATTTATTTTTATACTGGGCAGCACACCCATCACTAAAATAATGAATCTCTTTAATGTGTAGGTCTGTTTCAAAAAGGCAGTCACAGTTTTTTAGATTTCGTGCACCATACTTACGTCATGTTTGAGGTCATTAGATATGATGCAAAGAGGTAGAACAAGTTTATTGTCAGTTTAATCCTTGCAGTGCATGATTACAGGATGAATAGTGCATGAATCTGAGGTCCAATGGTAACCTTGGGCTTCTTCTTGTATCGTGAAAGCATAATTTTCACTAAAGTCCATTGAAATCACCGCTACATTGGAAGGAGCTGTTTTCTTTAAACTTTTAAAAGTTGATCCTTGTGATTTGGCAATGTAAGAATGGGGTATTAATTTGTTCAGCTTTTCAACTAAGGTTTCAATAAATTTATCAACAGAGATTGAACTTTGTACCATTTCAGTTCGATCTGTAGAAACCCACTGATTGTACTGAATAACGTCTTCATCATCATAGTCTTCAAACTTTGACTGTAAAAAGTGGACAAGGTTGTCTTTTGATGAATATTTGTCGCAATGCCTTAACATACATTCTCTTGTTGCTTCTACACAAACCATGTGTAATATCAGTTTGTAATAACCTCCTCTAGACCGGCTCCATAAATCAATAAAATAACATTCTGGTGGATTGTGCATACACATACTAAGTGTGTGCCACTAGCACCAGCCAAAACGCACCACTTAGGTCTCAAGGTACAGAATTTTGAAAGACCTATTTTCAAATTAGGATGCTTCCATTTAAAACTTGAGTACAGCTCACGAAGATTACTCAAAATGAAACGCTTTCTCTCATAAACTTTTTTACCTAAACTCACTACCGTACATCCTTCATCCCTGGCAAAATTCTGCACTGTTCATCACTCTGATAAAATTTGTTCACCAATTCAATTGTTTCTAGGCTTAGCTTTTTCCCTAGCTGAGGATCTGGTTCTCCTAAAAACCCCTTGTCTTTAAACACTTGTTGAGCCTTACGAACAGAATAATCAGATGTGTTAAAAGTTTCTTTCAACTTATTTACCATTGCCGTTTACCTAAAACCTACGTCAATGGTAAGAATTGAAACCATATTTATTTAGCTAGTATTCAACCATATACTTTAAACGGGCTTCAAGATTAAAATAAAACTACCTAATGTTCCTATTTATATTTGGTAAATTATTAAATATATAATTGCTAGTAAAATGAAATAATTAAAAACAAAATTTGTTTTGAAGGGAGGAAAATAATAAAGGAGTAAAATAACCACTAATTTTACTCTTTAATGTGATAGAGCACATCTCTTAGAACAAAAGCAAAAAATATTTTCATGATTATCCTTTTTCCTTTAGGAGATATTTCATTTATTGTACCCTGCGTTTTGTTTTGAAAATCCTACAAATGACACTTTAAGATTTTTTTCTGGTCCCAAATAAACACTTGGTAGCTTTGTAAATTTTTTAAATCCTTCCTGATATATTGATGTATACTAAAAAAAGTTTCATCTAAATTGGCTGGTAACTAACAAAGATATAATTTGTTTTTCATCGGAAAACAAACTTAGTTTTCTGCGGCCGAGCGATAAAAATCACAATAATCCAAAAACTTTAAGAGGCTGTAAAACCTAAACTATTAGAGATAGAGCAAAACAATTTGGTATGGTTTCTTAAATCAATGAATAGAACAACCATGCCAAGTTTCATCAAAATCTGAGATGGGTGTCATGGTGTGGTTGAACCAACATGGAATGACCCAAAGTGCAGTTAGTCAGCTGTTTTTAAATTTGTTAAGTTGGTTATATGTTAAATTAATTTAAAATCAACAAATTGCCTATGTAAATGTAGAATTCTGGATTATAACAATAATATTTCCAGTCTCCATTAGAAACTCTTGAAAAGAAACTCAACATAAATTCGATTAGTGGTAGCAATAATCTTTACCCTAATCATATTACATAGGCTATATTCAAATTCTTATTTTGCATTATTTTTTCTCTTTTAGGTTTGGAGACGGTTACATCTTGCTTGGATTTAGTGGAGGATATTTTGTTGCAATTTCTACTCATATCCGTGAAGTAGGCCAAGAACTTTTTCAAGCAAAAAACCATCGAGATTCCCTGTCTGACATTAGCATATCTCATACTCTTGGAAAAGTTGTATCATGTGGAGATAATACGTAAGTAAACCATGTAAAAAAATACACTTGTTATTTATCTTATATGAGCTCAAACTTACATACTAGAAATCTTTCATACACCTTTTAACAGTAATCAATACTAACTGAGGAATTTAAAAATAAAAATGTTTGTGTCATGAATTGTCTATACCACAAACAACAGCACTGGCTTCACTTTACAGTGGTTTAGTGTAATTTAGTTAACAATTTGGTATATTCCAAGATATGAAGTTATTTTGGAATTACGAATCAGATTCAAATTTTTAAACATTTTTTAGAATTTACTAATTAAAAAAACAACTTTTATCAATACAGTACAGTAAAAGTTGTGCCACTAAACAAGCCAATGAGATTATTTTTAATTGGTAAATTACAAAATGGTAAAAAGTAAAGACACTAGGAAGGGGGAAACAATTACATTTATGTATGTCCCTTAGTATTAGATGGCTTTAGATATTGAATTTCAGGTTTACCACTTACAAATATATATATATATTTGAAATAATTAATTAAAAATCTAATTCTGTCAATTATGTTTACTACCGGTAAATTACTCTTACTCTTGTTATTATATTAAGAAATTATTAATTCTGTTTATACTGAAAACAATATCGCTTCTGTACAGTAAAAGTTTGAATGAATTATTATTTTCAATAAAAAGAAGATATACAGAATATGCTTGAGTTAGTTCACCACTATAGCTTGTGACACTTTTTTTGTGATTAGTAAAGTCGACTGTATTGTGAAACTTGTGAAAAAGTAGTATTTCACTATAATTTTAATGAAATGAGGGTAGTATTTTAACAATTTCCTGTTACTAAGCCTTCATCTTGCCAAAGGTTCTAATTTCTACAAACTAATTTTATGCTCTGATTCTGTTACTTTTAAACAAAATGATTGAATTAATACTAAATAGATATAATTGTATTTATTGGGCAGGCGAAAATTTTATGTCGTTATCTCTGAGTTAGTTTCGTGAGGTATGCGGACTAGCAGGCTGTACATTTTTTATAGTATTGTAACTTCACAGTCAGAGATATCTCGAAGTACTGCATGAAGCTATTATTTAATTGCAGGAAAGCTCCGTTTTTGAAAACATTCAGGATAAATTTATTTGGTAGCTTAATTATGCATCTACGCACCATGTCCTTGTAGTTTAAACTTTTTTAAAGGAGCTCTTACAGAAATGAATAAAGAGACGATGGATCTACAGTCTTAACTTCATGTAATTTTGTTATTTGGAAAATATTATAAGACAAGGCTTTTCTATGTTTAACATTTGAGATAATTAATAGATGAAATATTTTTTATATTATTTACACCATCATTATATCACAAAATATGCTAAATAATTGAATATGTGTTAAAAGTGTACAGAAAATGAAGTCTAACACTTTGAGCCGTTTGTTTTGATTATAATGTTAAGAGTTACAGCTAAACTGCATTTTTTATAAACTAACCGACTTATACCGAACCTTGTATTAACAGTATATTTAATCATCTGTAATTTAGCCAAAGACTAAAAGAAACGTTTTATTTTCTGATTTTAGAATTAAAATCCATGAAATGTCAAGTTTACAAGATACTCCTAATGTAATCACTTTGGATGAGGAAGTTGAAAGAGTAGGTTACAGCGAAGATGGGCAATTGTTAGCAATGGCTACAAGCAATGGAAACATACATGTGTATCTCTCTAAGTTGCCAATGTTGGCAGCAACAAACTCAAATAGAATAGTTTTACTTTCTAGTCTTACTCAACTTACTTTGTATCAACTATACTTTGAGAAGGTAATAAGATGTCATTAAATAAATTTAGTTTTAATTTTGAGTAGATTAATATTAGATTTTATAGGCTTATATCTAAGTTCAAAGAGTGTAAGTATGTCAGTACGTGATATTGGATGTTTTTATTACTTGAATTTCAGCTTGAAAGATAACAAAATTCTCAGTTATAAATTTTCGTACTTAAAGTATCTTGTTAATCAATAAAGCATATATAATTAAATAGGTTGGGTCAATATAAAATCAATTTGAATACATACTGCAGTCCTGCTAACAGTCAAATTATAAATACTGATACATTGGCACTTTGGCCAACTAATATTACACCATATGATTCTTACTCAGATGATTTGTATGTAATTAAAATATTAATGTCTC